>JAQISU010000177.1:5242500-5480000 GCA_029339505.1 Unio delphinus | reverse complement strand
TTGATCTTTTCCGTTTGCCATCAATCCCGTGTTACGGTTACAGAGACTTAAACTCCGCAAGAAGAAATAGCAAACAACAAATAAACAATAATTATGTATTTCTCAAAATACAGGAGTGACAGAATCCCTATATTGGGTGTTAACTTATGATAATATATACGGTCCAATAGTGTCAGTTTTATCACCAAACATAAATCCAGGCTGTGTAAATAATATTTGCGCATTTTACTCATTGATCTTTTCCGTTTGCCATCAATCCCGTGTTACGGTTACAGAGACTTAAACTCCGCAAGAAGAAATAGCAAACAACAAATAAACAATAATTATGTATTTCTCAAAATATAGGAGTGACAGAATCCCTATATTGGGTGTTAACTTATGATAATATATACGGTCTAATAGTGTCAGGTGTTGACATGTGTAAGTTTCAATTGTGGGAATGGAGATCCTATTTTGCTTGTTGAGAAAATTTATACAGCATTCAGTGATCATTCTTTTGGGATTTAGGAAGCAATAGAGCATTTAATGGAGATTTTGGCAAACTTCGTAATTTGCTCGGAATTTTTATCACTCACGTTTTTGTGATTTTGTGAGCGGTATTTGTGTTTGCAATGTTGGAGAATATAATAAAGGTTTGTATCGAGAATCAAAGGTGGTTTGTATTGTATACTGGTAAATCTCTGCCATTAATTGGTGCACATATGCCTTTTGTTGTTAGCAAACGTGTGTACATTTTTATAGCATGCCGATCGCTTCATCAAACAAATCGCGGCAACGCTGTTGTGTAAAAAACCTCCAAAAACACGTGCATTACATTCTCATTTATTAACGCACATCATGTACATAAATAAATTTCAAGCACATGTTAATATATTGCCGCCATATTGGTTTTCGTTTATCTCGATCATCGGTTATCTCGAGGCTTTTTTGGCAAACCCCGAGACCGGCGAGATAACTGGGTTCAACTGTATATATATATATATATATATATATATATATATATATATATATATATATATATATATATCTGGAATTCTTACAGATCAACTCTCATACTAACAGGTAATCACACACATTCCAGATGTAACCATTAAAGTCTAAGCAAAATGTGTAACATTTCAAAGTGTGTAATGTGTCCTTCCGCTTTGCTTATCTCAATAAATCATCATGGAAGTATGGAGAGAACATAGTTACTTGTCTACAGACACATACAGCTCACTCAACCTTATCAGGAACCACGTACTGTATAATATCAGTGAGGTGGAAGACAGGGGTTTAAACCAGGATAAGTTGAGCCACATTAAGATTGAGGAAATGTGTGTTTGGAGCAAAGTGAGTGAGCATGGCCTGGATATGTTAAAATTGGACAAGTTGGAAAGGTCCTCGTTGTGTCCATTTTTACCTCTTTCATGAATATGTTTGAGATCATCCAACAGTATCCTTTCCTTGTGACAGGTGCTAGCTTCTTCTCTTCAAGAGGAAAAGAAAACAGTCAGCCAGTTGGTGGATGGAGGTTGAAAGTGGTCATATCATTAACATGACACCAGTCAGTGAAAATGTGCATTTTCTCCTCATAGTAGAGGGCCGTTTACCTAACTATTGTGATCCACTCCACAACTGAAAAGCTGAACCCCTATTCGCAAATGCATCCATAATATGACCCAGGCATACAAAAGAAATTTCTCCAGACATGGTTGGAATAATGTGCTTGTCAGTGTGGAGGATCCTATTTTCGTTTCAGAATAGGCTAAAGATCACCAATATCAACATGTCAAGCTGGGTGTCATGACACTCCTAACCAGCTTAAATGTGGTCTTATCCACTTTATGAAGAGTAAAGCAAACCTGGTAATGGCAAAATTAGGTACATCTGACTAATACACAGTATGAGATTGACCCGTGTGGTGAGACCGACAACTTACAGTGAAAAAAATATGCCAGCAAATTACTGGGTCACATATTTTATTAGAGATTTTGAGTCAATTTTGCAATTTTTGATGATTGCTGCAAAATTCTAAAAGTTGGATGATCACCACCATCATCAGGACTGTTACAAGCCAATATGTCGCCCTGTGCATAACAGACATGTCATTCCCTCTCGTGCAATCATTAAAATATTTGCTGATAAGAAAGCTTGCAAGAAAGGTATAATCAAATAAAAAGATTTTCATTGAAGAAACAACAACAGTTTTGTTTCATTTTAGCTCCTTTTGTCTGATTTTGGGCCCACTTGATTCTCCAACTTGTTGCTCCTCTGGAAACAGTTCTCTTTACAAGTGGACTGCCCACACAAAGCTCGCACCAACATTGCCATCATCAAAGTCAAACACGACCAAGACTTTGTACATACTTTGTACATAGTACTGACTGCCTATGGAAGAGGGTATTACAATGGAGGCACAATTTTGTACATCTCTTTGATTGCAGCCTTAAAACAAAATTCCATCGATTATATTGTTGGATTGAAATATTCAGGTAAGTCCATGTTTCCCCCATCACTGACTAGGGGATTGTCCTCCTCATGTATGTTCTGAGTCAATAAGTATAGCATTCCATATCAAAATGATGACACCACCAGTTACCTGTCGGATATGCTAGTAGGGCCAAGCAAGTCTAGCAAGAAGCATGGCCAGTTTACCAGTCCAAGATTAGGGAATCCTGACCACTGTAGTAAATATTTCACATTCATACATCTAGTCTGGTTGGTTGACAGTTGAAATCGCAAATGGAGGATGAAAAATGCAATGATGGTTGGATAGTATGGACCACTGGCCATCTTTCCATACAAGTAAAATTCCAACTTGTATGGTCCGGTAAGCAGATCAGCCAAATGAGTCAAATAATACACCCTCACATCTTGTAAAAACCTTTTCCTGCATAGGTGAGTATGGAGAATTGTATATTGACACCTTCACTGTCAGCGACTACCTAAAACAGACATTGTTTATACAATCGTTGGTTACAATATGGTCATGCTATTTAGTTATTGACAGTGGCCATAGATTCTCATGGGCTTCACTATTGTGTTTTATTAATTATTCTACTGACTGTATTTCATATATGATTTTTCAAATTTTCTGATTTTTGGACAGTTTATTTTCGGATTGTCGAGACAAGTTTTAATGTAATTTTACACTTTAGTCCCTAATTTTGATTAACAGATCCGGAATGCAGATTTCTTGATTAACGGAGCTAATTAACGTTTAGGAATTCTGTTCCTGTTGAATTACGTCTGGATAGTGAGGTTTCTGGATAAACAGAGATCGGATTAACGAGGCTCCACTTTATGTGTATATATATATATGTATGTATGTATGTATGTATGTATGTATATATATATATATATATATATATATATATATATATATATATATATATATATATATTTTCACTGGATTTTACACAAAACTGTATACAATACATAAAACATTTTTACTTACTTTACCACTGAAAAAGGAAGATGGATGATACAATTTAATGTGATTGGATAGAATTAATTGGATATCCATGGAGCAAAATTGAAAAACTGGTTTAACTAGATATACCGGCAGTCACATAGTTGGTAGAAGGGAAGATAACCTGGGAAAGTTGCATTCCTTTGTCTATGTAATATCTAAACAGAAAGATACTGGGGGGCGTTGGGGGGCGGCGGATATTTTTGGAGGTAGCAAATGATTTTAGACTAACATAATATGACTGGGTAATATATTTGCAGGAGAAATGCAGGAATCTATGCGTAATGAAAGATACACTGGAAACTATGCATAATGAGAAAATATATAAAGCTTCACCAGTCTTGGCATAGAAGAAAATATCCCCTAAATATTATATCTATCACTTCAGATGCATTTTAACTATGAACAATGGGGCAAAAGAATAATGGAATATGCATGTTTTCTTTTCTCTTCTAATCAAATTAGAACAAAAGAACAGAACTAAAATTATGACACAACATGTTTGTGTGCATTTGTTTAAGTTTCCATTTAAAAACTAGATGCTAAGCACATAATCATACAACCAGCTACACTTATATTCTAGAGGAAGCATGGAAAATGGAGCAACTCTATTGCTGTTTGATCTGAGGATAAATGAAGTTTATTTACCCCTGGATTCCAGAATAATTCTGCAAATACAACCAGACTAGATGCAGACAGATTGAGGCCAGCATTAGCAGCGGTTATGGACAGAATAGCCACTCGTATGGAATCTTTATTTTGAAATTTGTGACAGAAAAAATTTCGCTGTTCTGCATTAGTCCTCCCATCTATACGGATGTAGTTTGAATCAATCTGAAAATATAAATGTATCACTTGTTAAAAGGTTTATGGTCCCAAAACACTGCACATTTCTTTGTCATTAACACTTCTAAATTTGTCAAAAGAATATTTTGCTTGGGAGAATTAAGTTTCATAAAAACAGTACTTATGATAGGAGTTTACAGTACTACAATCCATATTAAACCAGTAAGATAATGCAGTAAAACCTGTCTTGAAAGACCACTGCTTAGTGAGATCACCTATCTTACAGGACTAAACTCCAAATTAAACCAGTTCTTATTATAATAAAGATAATACAATAAAACCTATCTTTAAAGACCACTGCTAAGTTAGAACACCTGTCTTACACTACTAAAATCCAAATGAACATCTTATAATTAAAATACAGTAAAACTGTCTTGAAAGAACCACTGTGTGAAAACACCTGACTAACAGTACTAAAATCCAAATTAAACCACTTTCCATTGTTAAGATAATATAGTAAAACCTGCCTTGAAAGACCACTATTTGAGAACAACTGACTTAAAGTATACTAAAATCTAAAATAAACCACTTCTTATAGTTAAGATAATATAGTAAAACCTGTCTTGAAAGACCACTATGTGAGAATAATTGACTTACAGCACTAAAATCCAAAATAAAACCACTCAGATCAACATAAATGATAAAAATGTTCTTGCAATGCATAAAACTATTACTTTTCTTTTACAAATAAGAAAATGCAAACAACACTTATTTTCCCAAGAATATATCGACAAACTAAGATCCAATCATAGTTTGATACAACATTTTTACTATCTGTATACAGAGAAAAGGCATTGATTCAGCAGTTATAGCATTCCTATTCCTCTTTTTGAATAAGTATTTTACGATAAAACTAAAGAGTCTTTTGATGGAGATGTGCTGTAGTGGTGTAAGCTCTGACAGTTTAACGAATTATATTATGTTGACTGGTATTGGGATGGTAGTAACTATAATGACAGTGGAATTATATTATGTTGACTGGTATTGGGATGGTAGTAACTATAATGACAGTGGAATTATATTATGTTGACTGGTATTGGGATGGTAGTAACTATAATGACAGTGGAATTATATTATGTTGACTGGTATTGGGATGGTAGTAACTATAATGACAGTGGAATTATATTATGTTGACTGGTATTGGGATGGTAGTAACTATAATGACAGTGGAATTATATTATGTTGACTGGTATTGGGATGGTAGTAACTATAATGACAGTGGAATTATATTATGTTGACTGGTATTGGGATGGTAGTAACTATAATGACAGTGGAATTATATTATGTTGACTGGTATTGGGATGGTAGTAACTATAATGACAGTGGAATTATATTATGTTGACTGGTATTGGGATGGTAGTAACCATAATGACAGTGGAATTATAATTATGCTGACTGGTATTGGGATGGTAGTAACTATAATGACAGTGGATAGAAAGAGAGATGTATACCAGTAATATTCATATTACAGACCTTTTCTTTAATAGCATCTTCAAGAGCATCCAGCATCTCCTGATGATGAGCAAAAATCAAAAACTTCCTCTCCCCCTCCAGAAGGTCTAAAACATAGTCCCTGTAAATTGAAAACATAATATAATCTGTCTGCTAATCTGCCTAGTCTTAATGTATTTACAGTAAAGTGCTTCAAAACAAAATATCTTTTCGTATGCTACAAAGTACATACAGTACAATGCTTGAAACAGAATATCTGTCTTTCTGCTAGTCTGTCTGGTCTTAATGTTTTTACAGTACAGTGCTTGATACATCACTCTCATTATAAAGACCTTTTTATGCCATATTTCCTTTAAACAGACACTGTCATGGATTCCAAATCATTATGTTGTGGCAATGTTTTTAAATCTGTCATGTATTTCACTAAACTATATATACTATGAATCCCACAGATGGCATTACAGAAAAGGTGTACTATACTCTATGAATCCCATGGATGGCATTATAGAAAAGGTGTACTATGCTCTATAAATCACATGGATGGCATTATTGCAAATAAGTACTATACTATATGAATCCCATGGACAGCATTATTGCAAAGGAGTACTATATTCTATGAATCCCATGGATGGCATTATAGCAAAGGTGTACTATACTCTATGAATCCCATGGATGGCATTATAGCAAAGGAGTACTATATTCTATAAATCCCATGGATGGCATTATAGCAAAGGTGTACTATACTCTATGAATCCCATGGATGGCATTATAGCAAAGGTGTACTATACTCTATGAATCCCATGGATGGCAATATAGCAAAGGTGTACTATACTCTATGAATCCCATGGATGGCATTATAGCAAAGGTGTACTATACTCTATGAATCCCATGGATGGCATTATAGCAAAGGTGTACTATACTCCATGAATCCCATGGATGGCATTATAGCAAAGGAGTACTATATTCTATAAATCCCATGGATGGCATTATAGCAAAGGTGTACTATACTCTATGAATCCCATGGACGGCATAATGGTAAAGGTGTACTATACACTATGAATCCAATGGAAAGCATTATAGCAAAGAAAAAATATACTCTATGAATTCCATGGATGGCATTATAGAAAAGGTGTACTATGCTCTATAAATCACATGGATGGCATTATTGCAAATAAGTACTATACTATATGAATCCCATGGACATCATTATTGCAAAGGAGTACTATATTCTATAAATCCCATGGATGGCATTATAGCAAAGGTGTACTATACTCTATGAATCCCATGGATGGCATTATAGCAAAGGTGTACTATACTCTATGAATCCCATGGATGGCATTATAGCAAAGGTGTACTATACTCTATGAATCCCATGGATGGCATTATAGCAAAGGTGTACTATACTCTATGAATCCCATGGATGGCATTATAGCAAAGGTGTACTATACTCCATTAATCCCATGGATGGCATTATAGCAAAGGAGTACTATATTCTATAAATCCCATGGATGGCATTATAGCAAAGGTGTACTATAGTCTATGAATCCCATGGACGGCATAATGGTAAAGGTGTACTATACACTATGAATCCAATGGAAAGCATTATAGCAAAGAAAAAATATACTCTATGAATTCCATGGATGGCATTATAGAAAAGGTGTACTATGCTCTATAAATCACACGGATGGCATTATTGCAAATAAGTACTATACTATATGAATCCCATGGACATCATTATTGCAAAGGAGTACTATATTCTATAAATCCCATGGATGGCATTATAGCAAAGGTGTACTATACTCTATGAATCTCATGGACGGCATAATGGTAAAGGTGTACTATACACTATGAATCCAATGGAAAGCATTATAGCAAAGAAAAAATATACTCTATGAATCCCATGGATGGCATTATAGAAAAGGTGTACTATGCTCTATAAATCACATGGATGGCATTATTGCAAATAAGTACTATACTATATGAATCCCATGGACAGCATTATAGCAAAGGAGTACTATATTCTATAAATCCCATGGATGGCATTATAGCAAAGGTGTACTATACTCTATGAATCCCATGGATGGCATTATAGCAAAGGTGTACTATACTCTATGAATCCCATGGATGGCATTATAGCAAAGGAAAACTATACTCCCATGGATATAACAGAAATAACAGCAATGGAATATTATACTCTATAAATCCCATGGACAGCATCATAGCATAAGAATACTATGTACTATGAACTGCATTATTGTGAAGGAGTACTCTATGTCTCTATGAAATGCATCATAACGAAGGAGTACCATACTCTATCCTATGAAATGCATCATAAAGAAGGAGTACCATACTGTCTCCCATGAAATGCATTATAATGAAGGGGTATCATACTCTATGTCTCCCATGAACTGCATTATAATGAAGGAGTACCATACTCTATGTCAAATGAAATGAATTATAATGAAGGAGAACCATACTCTATGTCTCCCATGAACTGCATTATAATGAAGGAGTACCATACTCTATGTCTAATGAAATGCATCATAAAGAAGGAGTACTATACTGTCTCCCATGAAATGCATTACAATGAAGGAGCACCATACTCTATGTCAAATGAAATGCATTATAATAAAGGAGTACCATACTCTATGTTTAATGAAATGCATTATAATGAAGGTGTACCATACTGTCTCCCATGAACTGCATTATAATTAAGGAGCACCATACTCTATGTCTAATGAAATGCATTATAATGAAGGAGTACCATACTGTCTCCCATGAACTGCATTATAATGAAGGAGTACCATACTCTATATCTAATGAAATGCATCATAATGAAGGAGTACCATACTGTCTCCCATGAAATGCACTATAATGAAGGAATACCATACTGTCTCCCATGAAATGCATTATAATGAAGGAGTACCATACTGTCTCCCATGAATTGCATTATAATGAAGAAGTACCATACTCTATGTCTAATGAAATGCATCATAAAGAAGGAGTACTATACTGTCTCCCATGAAATGCATTATAATGAAGGAATACCATACTGTCTCCCATGAAATGCATTATAATGAAGGAGTACCATACTGTCTCCCATGAAATGCATTATAATGAAGGAGAACCATACTCTGTCTAATGAAATGCATTATAATGAAGGAGCACCATACTGTCTCCCATGAACTGCATTATAATGAAGGAGTACCATACTGTCTCCCATGAAATGCATTATAATGAAGGAGTACCATACTCTATGTCTAATGAAATGCATTATAATGAAGGAGTACCATACTGTCTCCCATGAACTGCATTATAATGAAGGAGTACCATACTGTCTCCCATGAAATGCATTATAATGAAGGAGTACCATACTCTATATCTAATGAAATGCATCATAATGAAGGAGTACCATACTGTCTCCCATGAAATGCATTATAATGAAGGAGTACCATACTCTATATCTAATGAAATGCATCATAATGAAGGAGTACCATACTGTCTCCCATGAACTGCATTATAATGAAGGAGTACCATACTCTATGTCAAATGAAATGCATTATAATGAAGAAGTACCATACTGTCTCCCATGAAATGCATTATAATGAAGGAGTACCATACTCTATGTCTCCCATGAAATGCATTATAATGAAGGAGTACCATACTCTATGTCTAATGAAATGCATTATAATGAAGGGGTATCATACTCTATGTCTCCCATGAACTGCATTATAATGATGGAGTACTATACTCTAAGAATCTCATGAACTGCATAAAAGCAACAGAGCACTATCTATAATACTCCCATTAATTGCATATATCTAAGGTGTAATATACCATATGGCTAGTATAGACTATAGTGAAGGAATACTTTACTCTATGGCGGCCAATGAGTTTTGTAGCAAAGGAGTAATATACTCTATGTATCCCATTGACAGCTTTATAGTGATGAAGTATTGTATGTTAGAAACTAAAATGGAATTGTTCAAATAATAATATATTTGACCCATGCAAATGATGTATGGATAAATGAATGTACAAGCTTTGGCAGTCTGAAATTTTGACAAAACTAATCTGAATCATTCCATCAAAAATTCTGCCAAAATTAAAATAAACTGTAAATAAAAGAAAACCTGTCTTCATGGCCACGTTTAATAAATATTCACCTGGTCTCACCTGTCATTTTGATTACCCCCTGCAGAAAATCCTGTAGAAATATCATGTATTAAATAGTTACCTGCTTAAAGTCAGGTGCTTGCTGACCAAACAAGAATTCTGACCTTTTTAAGCACTCGCTTGTGTATCAATAATGATGCCTAATATATGCAACTTAAAGTAAAAGCTTGATTCATTAATTTCTTTTACCTGATTGTTTGTTAGTTGTAAAACAAAACCAATGATAAAAAAAGATTATATGAAATAATAAACAATCTTGCACACTGAATACAATAGTGTAGTACACTAACTCATGGCTATCCATACTATAAACAATCAAAATGAAATTTTTATTATTTTGAAATGAAAATATTATTATGAGCTACATGCCAAAGTTTAAAAGTCTGTTGAAACCTAAATAACATTGTAATAGTTGAGATGTAATGTGGTTGTATCAATCCATGATTAAGTATTTGCACATGTAAAATGTGCAAATAAAAAGCACTGGTAGTAAAATAGCTACCCCTTAATTTTGTGTGTGTGTGTGTGATTTGGATTTTTAATGTAGCTTAAACAATTATTTTGTCATTTTGCTATGATGTCTGCATTATGGCAGTTTATAGTGATGTCTAACATGTAGCGTGATGTCCCACCCAGTCCCATTATCCCGACACCAGGCCCACCAGTCCTAACACTAAATTCTTAATGCTTAGCACCAAGCGAGGCAGCTGTTAGTAACATTTTTGCCGATATGCCTTTGCATTACATGCTGACAATACAAGGTATATTCTACTGAGTACTCCTAATAAACTGCAAATTCCCATATCAGCCACTGCGGTTGGCCAAAAAATATGATTCCTACTGAACTGGTTTTAAAATTTTAAATTTAGATTAGGTTGGTAGTTATTTTGCTTTAAGCTCTGGTCACAACTGTCTAAGCTACAGGCACAAACCAATTTCGTGATTTTGTTTTACAACTTTTTTTAAATTATTATTTTTGTATATCCTGTTAGGAAAAAAGTGCTAGGGTAAAAAAAAAAAAACAGGGACTGTCGGTCAACTGTAAACAGATATACTTTTTATTTTGGCCTTATGTGATGTTTGATTTGAGTCTGTGCAGTTTGCAGCTGGACTTAAATAAAAAAGTGAGTATAACTGGTAGTCATTAATAAACACCAGTGTGCAGAGAATATTAACTACTCTGATCAGTCAAAAGTAAATGGTAGTAATTAACAAACATCAGTGTGCAGAGAGAATCTGCTACTCTGATTAGTCAAAAGTAAATGGTAGTCATTAATGAACACCAGTGTGCAGAGAGTATCTGCTACTCTGATCAGTCAAAAGTAAATGGTAGTCATTAACCAACACCAGTGTGCAGAGAGTATCTGCTACTCTGTCTGAGCAGTCAAAAGTAAATGGTAGTCATTAATGAACACCAGTGTGCAGAGAGTATCAGCTACTCTGATCAGTCAAAAGTAAATGAACACATTTAAGCAAGTAAATTTTGTGGTTAAAACTATTTTTAAAAGTTTTTGTCTTTACAAAACGGTGAAGAATGAGTAAAATGTATCCATAAAGAATACAATATTTTCTCTCTTACCTCACTGCTGATTTTTTTGCTCTGCTTGTCTCATGAAAATAGCTTAAAAGTGCCCCTCTTTGTTCCATACCCTGAAAATAAATGTTGAGAATTACTATGGAGTTGACCTAGAGAAATGGAATCAATTTATAACAAAAATAACAATGTCATCCACTCTAATTCAATTGTGACAATGATATTTAAATGTATGACATAACTAAATACCATATAAAATCAATTTAAAACAAAAATAAAAAATGTCATCAATACTAATTCAATTGTAATGTTTCACAAAACTATATACCATATATAATCAATTTAAAACAAAAATAACAATGTTATCAATACTAATTCAATTGTAATGTTTCACAAAACTTTATACCATATATAATCAATTTAAAACAAAATAACAATGTCATCAATACTAATTCAATTGTAATGTTTCACAAAACTTTATACCATATATAATCAATTTAAAACAAAATAACAATGTCATCAATACTAATTCAATTGTAATGTTTCACATAACTATATACCATGTATACATGTACTCACTTATAAGTCAAATATTATTGCAAACAACTGAGACTGATTTACCATTGTATAATAAACCTGCAAGTCAATGTCCTGATTTATTTGTTCTACTGATTACTTTTAACAAACTGCACTGACCCAGATCTGCCAGTGCATTATGCAACAGCAGATAGTTTTAAGCAGCTTGTATTTGACTTATAAAGATATATGATGAGAGTTACTATGGAGCTTAACCAGAAGAATGAAATTATCTGAATTACACCTTGCAGGTTTCTCTGCGATTTTGTTTTCAATATCATCTCAATCTTAATTCCTATGTGTCCTTTAAGTATACTTTTCATCAGGGACATTTTACAACAAATCTGTCCAGATATGTTTACTGCTGAAATCTGTCTACATTTTACAACAAATCTGTCCATATCTATGTTTACTGCTGCCATAACCTACATTGCTAAAGGCAATAAAACTTGACAATCATGCATTTAATTTCCATTTTAAAACAACATTTGTGGCAACCTGTATATTCAAGCATTGTAGCAGAATGCCAAGTTGCAACTGTTAGTTTAATGTATTTCTGAGGCTAATCAATGACAAGAGGACTTAACTTCTGGGGTGAAAAATATGCAGATATAAACAATTTTAAGGTGAAGTATTAGCTTCAAAAGAAAAATAAATAAGAAAATATAGGAACTATTATAATAAATTCTAGTTTATAATGAACAACCATGAAAGTTAAATGAGAACACAATGTTTTAACAGATAATAGTGCAGCAGTGGCAGATACTTTATCTGATAGGGAAATGGACGCACGGGCCCATACACGAGTCTCCTGCTGCCTTGCAGGCTAAGGGAGTAAACCATAAAAGAAAATCCCGAGTGGAGACCCTAAGGCAGTTGGACGATGTGTTACATCCCCTTCTGGCAACTCCTTGGTCTGGAGAGAGATGGGTTCTGCCAGACAATGTTTGCCCCAGACACACCGATAATGCTGGACAAATCTGAAGTTACCAAACCAGATCGGTCGTCACCCGGGTAAAAAAGGACCATGCATACCGTTGTCCACCAGGACGGAGGTGACAAGTGTGCTACTGGTACTTTGCATAAAATCAGAGAGAGATACAGCATTGTCATCGCCACCTGGAACATTAAAACTCTGACACAAATTGAAAGATTCCAAGAGTCGACACATGAGATGGAACACTACACATGGCACATTCTGAGACTCTGTGAAGTCAGATGGAAAACTATAGGAGAACATAAAACTGAAGATGGGCATATATTCTACTATCAGACATGATTTTGACCTTTAAAAAAAACAACCTAAAAATGTGAAAGGGGGCTTTGGGGGTACTCCCCCAACAGGGTCTCGAGGGGCAGCACCCCTGATCAGAGGTTTTCGGGGTCGAAAAACCCCTGACTATAAATGCATTTTAAATGCATGAAAATCTGCTCTTGGTGCAACTTGTCATCATAATATGTAACAAAATAATCATTTGAAAAACTAACAAACTGACCAAAAATTTGAATAATTTTACAATATTTATTGTCACATGAATTTGTTCTCCAACACTAATGGTACTTAAGTTATTTCATTTGCATGTCAGTGTTCACATCATAATTAAGTCAATAATTAGGCATTTTTTGCTGCCAACATATTACACTTATCTCTTTTCATAACAAATATGTAAAATAAACACCCAAATACATCATCTATATATTCACTTGTTTTTTGTCCACCAAACATAGCCTGTTGATATGCTAGTTGAGCTCTTTTTGCAGCTTTATGAAAGATTTCTTTAGTCTTCTTTTTTTGTCACCAATGATTTTGCTGGCTCAATGTACAATTGTTTCTTTTCCTTCTCAGCGAGAGCCTTTTTCCTTTCAAGCTCCAGCTTGTATTGGTGACATTCAGTGCACATATTCTGACAGAGGGCTTCATTTTTTTCCTTATACAGCTTCATTTATAGATGTGGTTTCTGACTCTTTCAACCACAACTTCTGTAATGTATATATTGCAGAGGGCATAAAATCTCAGTCCTTGAGCAATCAGTTTTCTTATAAACTGACCAACTAAATTTCCATTGACAATTCGTTCCAACCATTCCCTTCAGTTTTTTTAAAAACCTTTATCTCAACTTTTCGTGTCACTGTCTCTCTCAACAGCTAGAGATGCCATTTTTTGCAAGCATATTTTTTCTTTCCATTGCCATCAGTTTCCTTTACAGGAAGATTCATTGGATGAATTTAAACTTTTGACCAATCAGAATACTCTTTACGAAAGTCGTGGGCTAACTATTATATAGAGCGAATATGTTACAAGGGGTGTTGCAGAATGGGACTGCAAAGAACGGTTAAAAACCGGGAAAAAAATGGACAGGACATTATTTTTTAAAAACGGACTACCGTATATACTCGCGTATAAGCCTATTCACATATAAGCCGACCCCCCAAACTGAATCGGTAAAACTGTTATAAAATGCATGACCCGCGTATAAGCCGACCCATAATTTCTAGACTACCGGTACATCACAAGATTCACAAAGTGAGTTCTGAATACGTTTATTTAGGCAAATCACATTACTAAATAAAATGAAAGTAAGAAAGCTAATTTATATGTTGAAATAAAAACAATTCTAAAGTGTTAAGTCTTAATGGAAATTTAATTAATCTTCATTCTAAAATCATGAATTATAAAAGTTCAATCACTTTTAGAATCCTTCAAAATCGGGCTCTGTATCAGACTCGCCAAACAGTTCACAAAACTCAGCTTCTGTTACGGGTGTGTTTTCATCATATACGTCGTCATTGTCATCATGGTCATCCGATAGTCCGGTTCATAAAACCAGAGCACCAGCCGGCTGCAGCAACAAATTTTGAATCTGCCAACTTATATTTATAATTTTTCGCCATCTGCATAGACGAACTGACACCATTCCAGTACTTGCCTCTTGTTCACAAAAAATTTGCGTGCTGCAGCACGGTTGTTATTTGCTTCTGCATATTCAATAACGTTAAGTTTGGATGCTTCATCATAAGCAGAACGCTTTCTTTTACTTTCTATACTATTCATTTTATCTGAATGAACTGAATATAATCTTCTAGAGAGATTAAACTGAAATAATTTCTTATAGTGGTAGTGTACTATTTATATACCTTGTCCTGTAATTATTTCCATGTGTGGTTGGTTATCAATTTGTATTTGATAATTATTTATCATTGTTGTTTATTTGTGTTGTTTTTTTTAAACTACCGGTAGTGTGATTCAATTGATCAAAATATGATTGGTTTCAGCACGGACATTATTCAAGTATTGTGACAGTTTATAACTTTGAGCAGAAACCATGTCCACTACCATATCTCAGTCAACGATACATCTGAGAGTCGGCATGTTTTAGTAAAGTCATGTGCATCGTGCAACAAAACAAACCTATTATCCCCGAGGCATTTACCACAGATTAAGCATATGGTAGCTATTGTACAACACTCTACCGCTAAAAAACCACTTTGCTTTACAAACAACTAAACAACAGTAATATATAAACTGTGTCGGCCTATTATGTCTAAAACACCTATCAAATAAATCCAACAAATTATATTGTTTTACAATTATTCACGCTGACTCGTATATTGCAATGTTATTTACCCTTCCTAAGAGTGCGTGCAACAAACCCTTATGGAGCCTCTCGCTATTGCTCCTTTAAGACTATCTTACATGTAGTTCTACTCTTGATCAAAATGTTTGTCATATATACCTTCAGTATCGTAATTCTTTTATTTTTTACGTAGATTCTTTTAATATTTACACTGAAATAAACTAGTGTGCATTTCTACGAAACCGTAGAGTTTAATAATTACTGATTAGCTGAGGGTTAAATACTTGACAAGAGATTACTAATATGGCAGTTCTTTGGAAAATACATGTATTTCCATGGTTCAAAAAATGTATTGCTGTATATCTTCTGTATTGTAATTCTTTTATTTTTTTTTTACATAGATTCTTTTCATATTTACACTGAAATAAGCTAGCATGCATTTCTATAAAACCATAGAGTTTAATGATTACTGATTAGCTGAGGGTTAAATACTTTACTAGAGATTACTAATATGGCGGTTCTTTTGGAAAATACACATATTTCCGTGGTTCAAATAACATGTATGGCAGTATTTTCTGGTGGATGGACATCTGTCAAACAGACGTCAAGTACGTTAAAACATGTTTTTCATTCATTATCCTACCACTTAAGTTAGAAAAAAAATATTTGTTTTACTTCACGACAGGACAAATCTTATCAACCATGTTGCATCATTAGGCATGTGAACTCATTCGGCAATCGACGGAAACAATAAATACTGGAAATCGAGGGAAAAAAGCATTATAAATTTCATACTTGGACCATGACCCACAGATAAGCCAACTCCCCTTCTTCCATGCCTTATTATTTTCCTAAATTCCTCAGCTTATACGTGAGTATATACGGTATATAAAGAAAAATTTGATTCAAGTCAGGAGAAAAGCGGAATTCCATTTTAAAACGGAGAAAAATCATGTCTGTACTATAGATGGAAAAGTCCATAAATGGAGTAGGCTTCCTTGTAAACAAAGCCATCAAGGGATATGTGCTTGAATGTTGCCCCATATCTAGCAGAATCATCTCTTCACCTGAAAGCATCTCCCTTTAACATCACAATTATCCAAGTCTATGCTCCAACTACTGATCATGATGATGAAGAAATAGAGGAGTTCTACAACACACTCCAGGGTATAATAAAGATGGAAAGTAAAAAAGACATCCTCATCATCCAAGGAAACTGGAATGCCAATGTTGGCAAAGATGCACTAAAAGACTGGGATGATCATTGTGGATTCCCATGATTTAACCAATGAAAGAGGGAGATGGCTGCTCAAGTTCGTAAGCTACAACAACTTGGTACTAGCCAACAACCTGGGCCAACAAAAAAGTTTCACGATGCTGGACATGGCACGCACCAAACAGAACCCATCATAACCAGATCAACTACATATTGATTCAAAACTGCTACCTATCTGGTATCAACAGAGCAAATACAAGAACGTTCCCAGGTGCTGATTTTGTTTGATTAGGATTTTTTAACGTAGCTTTAACAATTTTTCAGTCATATCGCTACGATGTCTGCAGTGAGGCAGTTTATAGTGATGTCTAGCACTGAGACATCATGCCGCAGACATGTAGCATGATGTCTCACCCAGTCACATTATCCTGACACCAGGCCGACCAGTCCTAACACTAACCTCTTTATGCTGAGCGTCAAGCGAGGCAGCTGTTAGTACCATTTTTGTAAGTCTTTGGTATGACTTGGCCGGGGATCGAACCAACAACCTCCCGCTTCCGGGGCGGACGCTCTACCACTAGGCCACCGGAGCGGTTCCCAGGTGCTGATGTTGGGAGTGATCACGAGTCTGATGATGATGAGTGCAGCTCCGTTCAGGTAAACCAGATACTCATCAGTCAATTGAACATTTGATACAAACGTTTGACAATAATACTCATATCCTGTAACAGTGGTCATATCCCATGCATCACTGAAATAAATTTGAAAGGCCTATGCTTTCTGTAAAATTGGTCAAATTATGTCATGCAGTTTTTGAGAAAAAAGTTTATGGTTTCTTTTGCATTTTCAGTAGGAGATATCTGATAACAGATGCCTGGATGATTTCTAGTCAATTTCAGTCAAGTGGTATTTGAGAATAAATTCTCTTAAGGTGTTTTTATTATTAGTAATGGTGGCCATATCTGATAGTGGAATGGCTTCATTTGTATCAATTTTAAAAGCTTTCAAGCCATGTTGATTTGTCAAATTAGGCAAAATGTCTTAAAGCATATTTTGAGTAGTTTTTCTTATTAAAAAATTGTTTTTTTAGTATCTGATTGCAGATCAACATCACTTGTACTACATTAAAAGCAGTGAATACCAGGATTGTTTTCTGCCAAGTCTAAATGAAACTGGTTTTGTAGTTGATCAGTTGAGGGACATACAAGAGATGCATAATAGGCATACCATAATAACTATTCGTACTAACTAATAACTAATCATGTTCGTACTGGTAAAACTATAGCCATCCTTATTTCCTTTGACACATGAAGATGAATAGACTTCCATTAAATGAAACAAACCCTGTACTACTTTACTGCAAACCATTGATGATGATGCCTTTGCTGCATCACACATGCGCTTGTGAATTTAGTTATTTTTGTTGTTTGCTCTTATTTGTGCATTGTAGCCAATAAACAAGAGAACAGTAGTGACCTTTAGGTGTTTGGACTTCATGATCTTCCCAGCATTCTTCAGCTCTTTGTTAATTTTAAGTGAGCTGGGATCAAGGAGTACCATCTGCCTACACTTGGCTGGTAACTGTGTCAATACATCCTTCTTCATACGTCTGAAAACACACAAGCAAAGTACAAATATAGATCATATAAATCTGGCATGGTTCTAACCTTATTTTGGTATATGAGTACAGATATTAAACCTGTGGGCAAAGCATGAGGATTTAAACTTAAAATTTTATAATAATTAGTATGTCACGTTGTTGAATAAAACCCGATTTCAACGTGTGTATGTTAGACCCTGAGGCAGTGATTTCTCACCATCAAAATGTATGAAGATGTCCAGCCAGTTAGTTAATTGACATAGCCATAAACTAGAGACGCATGGGTTATTATTGTTTGGAACAAGGGATCATCAAACTGTATCGTAAATATCCTTGTCAGACAGATAGGAGGGGCGATGTCTGATCATTGTGAACCAACCTCCAATCAGAATTGAGCAAGGCATGCCAAAAATTAGAATCTCAAGTTTAAATATATCATCTTGAGAGTTGAAATGTTAGTAGGGTTACAATTATTTTGCGGGAACTAAAGGCAAATAAAACTTTTTCGAGACCATTGGTCATTGGCGGGATTCCTATTCTGGGAATGAGCAGGAGCTTCGAAACAGGTTAGTTATTTTTTGCTCAATTGTTGTGTAGTGTTGCTGAAGGGTGGGTGTGCTTTAATTATTGCAGTATATGTAGAATTACCATTGTAGTTTGATTTATTCATAGAGTTTGACATACATGCATATTTTGAAATATGAGCAATGTAATGTGTAGAATCAATATTGTAATTCGCTATTGGGTTAGTTCGTGGTGGCCTCATGCATTTGTTCATTTGATAATATAGATTTGCAAATGTTGAACTGAATTATAAACTTTGTATAATGGTTGCGGTGTGTGGAATTGGTGTGAGGGTTTGCCTGTTTGTGTATACTTGTAGGAGTGTCATGTGTATGGATATATCGGTACATGTGTGTGTGGTTGCTTGTGTGCACTTGTAGAAGTGCAATGTTTGTATAGTATGATTGAGAAATATATATACATATATATATATATATATATATATATAATAATAATAATAATGAGGACTTTGTATAGCACCTAATCTTTCAAAGCTCTAAGCGCTTTACACCATCTATAATGATACGACCACACTACAGAAAAACAAATGACAAAAACAATGAAATTGGAAAACATAAAAACATGCTGAAAACATATATATATATATATATATATATATATATCGTGTACACTTTCCCTTCTGAAAGTGGGGGTTTGCCTGTTTATGTATACTTGTAGGATTGTCGTGTGTATGGATATATCAGAGCATGTGTATTTCAATGGGCAAGAATGCGTAACCAAAAAAACAAAACGGTTATGGCCTATCTGATGATGTTAATGTTAGTGTGAGTTACATAGCAAAAGGAATATCTTTGCTAATGTCCGTGTATGTATTCTTTAAAAGCTTTTAGGGACCAGAGGGAATTACTCAGTGTGGTGGTCCAAATCTCTGGGAGACAAAAGTTATCTTTTTTTTTAAAAAATCATGTTTCCTTTGATATATTTCCATTAGAGGTATACAACTTGGAGGAAATCGGCTGTGGTCAGGCCAAGAGATGGTTGGGCTCTGCCAGGTGGCAGCTGACAATCATTATTCATCCCATACCAGCTCGGTCATCACCCAGTTCAATATGGGCTGCACCTTATTCTGTGCACCAGGGTGGAGGTAAAAAGTATGTGACTGGTACTCAGATTCGTGTCAGGAGCAACATTATCATTGGCATCTGGAATGTGAGAAGACTGAGAGCAGCAGGAAACCTTGAGGAGCTTACACATGAAATGAACATATACCGCTGGAACATCCTAGGTCCTAGGTCTCTGTGAAATACAATGGAAAAACATTGGAGAAATAACAACCTTAGAAGACCACAAACTGTACTTCAGCAGGGAGTTGGGCTCCTTGTTGACAAGGACAGTGTGGGTACTGTCATGAGGTGTTGGCCAATCTCCAGCCGGCTGATCACCACCTGCCTCAGGGCAACTCCATTCATCATCACCATAATACAGGCACATGACCCAATTTCAGACTATGACATGGATGTGGAAACTTCTATGACCAGCTAAATGAAGTTGTGGATAAAACACCAAAGAAAGACATTCTGGTTGTGCAAGGCAACTGGAATGCCAAGAACTAGAAAGGAACAGAGATGAATGAGATGGGACTGAGGCTACTGAAATTCTCTAATTACAAAGACCTTATACTGGCAAACAACCTTTGGCCAACACAAAGTATCCAGAAGATGTACAATTTTGTACATGGCACAGTCCAAGCGAAGACCATCGCAGCCAGATCAACTACATCATGGTGAAGAGGTGCATACAGTCAAGTGTAAACATTGCCAAGACTCAAAGCTTTCCCGGAGTGGATGTATGAAGTGACCATGATCTGGTGTTAATGACCTTCAGGCTACATATAAAGAAGTTCAAAAAGAAAACCTCACAAGAATAAAGTTTGATCTCGTGAAACTGAAGGATCCCAAAGTAGCAGAAGCCTTAGATGCAATGATTGGTGGTAAACTTGCATGTCTCACCATCCTTGTTTTTGTTTTTAGGGTTTAACGCCATTTTTCTGCACAATATAGGCTATACATGGCAGCCAGTATTAATGGTGGAGGAAGAACCCGGAAAACCCCAGAAAGAACCACTGTCCCACGAGAAGCTACTGGTAAGCTTTCTCACATACCCACATTGGCCGAATCCGTGTGTGTGTGTGTTTGCACTGCTGTGTTGAGCTCGATAATGTGATCATGCCCTCCCTGCTGCTGTCAATTAAATCAATGTTATATCATAATATGGTCGGTGAAGGGTACACAACTAGATTAGCATGAGAGTGACTAGAAGCAATTCAGAAATATCTGCCACTACATCTGTTAAACAAAAATTACAATTGTGACAACAAGCACAAGATGAATTTGCAAATGGTTTAAAACAGTTATTTAGACCTGTTACAAAAGCTACTGAAACAGTTGCAACTACTATTAAGGAGGATCATCTTTCATTATCAAAACAAACTGCTGAGCAAACTGCAAAAAATAGCAGAAAAAAACAAAAACATAAAAGATTTTATGAGATCTTCCAACTGAGATAGCTGCTGCTCAGCCACTGCCTGTGGGTGAAGAAATACTTGAGGGTATTGGTACAATTCGTACTAAAATCTCTGATGAAAAAAAACAAACTTGAATCCAAACCTAGACAAGAAAGTATTGAATTGACTGATAAATTTAAGGAGGGTGTTGTCAAAATACTTAAAGATATCAAAGAAAAGATTTCCCAAACAGAATATTTGATAGTTTATTCAGAAAATCTGATATTTAAATCCAGTCATGAAAATGTTGCCCCAGCAACAAACAATACCAACCATCCTATCCAAAGTGAAGATTGAAGTAGAAGCCACAGTGAGATCACTGAAAAAGAGGAAGTCAGTAGGAATGGACAATATCCCAGCAGAACTGGTCCTTGCTGGGGGAGAAGCAAGGATTTGTGCCCTCACAAACAGCTGCAACAAGATCTGGCAAACAGGAGTATGGTCATCGCCGTGGACTCAATCACTGATCATCACCCTCCCCAAAAAACAGTGTCAAAACCACAGTACAAATCAGTCGTATAAGCCATCCAAGCAAAGTCATGTTGAGAATACTGCTGAACAGACTAAAGCCACAGACTGAAAAGATCATTGCTGAGGAGCAGGCAGATTTCAGAACAGGGTGCAGTACAACAAAACAGATCTTCAACCTCAGGATATTGTGTGAGAAATACCTCCAACATCAGAAAGATCTGTACGTCTTCGTGGATTTCAAGAAGGCATTTGACAGGGTAAGGCATGCAGCCTTGTGGGCGACCATGAGACTGTACAACATCAATGCCAACCTCATAACATTAATACAGCACCTCTATGACAAGGCCACCAGTGCACTATACTTTAATGGTAGCATAGGAAACTGGTTCAAAAAAACAGTCGCAGTCAGAAAAGGCTGTCTGCTCTCTCCCACACTATTCAACATCTTTCTGGAGAGAATTACATCTGAAGCAATTTAAAAGCAACTTATGTTTTGCTGATGACACTGATGGACTAGCAGAAAATGAGAAAGAACTAGCTAGCTTAGTAGAGAGCCTCAACAAAACTTCTGCAGCCATTGGCATGGTAATCAGTGCTGAGAACACCAAAATGATGACCAACAACCACCAAGGGCATCAGCACTGACATCGGGGTCCAAGGTATGAAGCTAAATACAGTCCACAGCTTCAAGTATTTGGGGGCTATGGTAGCAAATGAAGCATCAAAGCCTTAAGTACTCTCCAGGATTGCACAGAAAACAGGAGAGCTGACAAAACTGAAGCTCATTTAGAATGACAAGAACATCACACTCAGTTCAAAGGTCAGACTGATGCATACACTGGTGATCTCCATATTTCTCTATGCCTGGTAATCATGGAACATAACAGATGACTCAGAGAAAAGGATACAGGCCACATAAATAAAATGTTTCAAAAAATGTCATCAGCATCACATAAAAAGACCATGTCACCAATGAATAAATATGGCAGAGCATCAGATAAGACATTGGACCTCACAAAAATCTCCTGATCACAGTGAAAAAACGTAAACTGCAGTGATATGGGCATGACTAATGATGATCAGGACTTGCCAAGATAATCCTGCAAATGCTGTACAAGGAAGAAGCGAGACATGCAGAGAAAGAGGTGGAAAGAAAACATTCGCGAGTGGACAGGCTTGACACTGGGTGGCTCACTGGTTGTTTGGTCTTATGCATTGAGACAACAGTTTATCGGACTATGAGACTGATGATGATGATGATGATGATGATGATGATGATGACGACATACATGCCAACCCCTGACGAGGAAAAAGCATAATCCAAGTGGTTAAAAAGCGGAATCGAGACAGAAAAGGTGTAATCCACATTTAACATGCTAAAATATAAATAAACAAAGATTTATTTGTTCTCTCATCTTTTAACATCCTTTATTGTTTTAAGTTTTCATATGTAGCACTTTAAGCTTTACACACACATCAACTAGAATCCATCTTTAGACTTTTAGTGCCAAATATGAAAATTCTTTTCACACGGCCTGAAATATATGTCACGTGATGCTCTACTTGTGTCTTCAAATTTGGAAGATACTTTCATTTTTTGTTTCTTTTTTTGTGCCTTTTTCTAATCCATGTGAAATTTTTTGAAAGGAGATATTTCTGCTCTCATATATGCATCGACTAAAATAAAATATACTTTTTAGCACCAAATACCTTCAGACTGGTTCTGCACTAAATAGGAATGAAAACAAAGAATCTGCATGTAAAGATTAAACTTGGAAAACCAGTCTGTTCTCTCCTCACTAAGCCATACAGATGCTATAAATAGAATGTGAGGCCAAAAGTACCAGGATGTTTCTTGGTAATAGGATAGTTGCTATAAATAGAACATGATACTGTTAGGAAAGTACATACAAATCCATGCACAAGTGTACTCTTGTTTTGTAGTTACGTAACAGCTGTCTTTTCTAAAATACTGTCTGTGGGATTAATGGAATGTTAATAAAAATGAGAAAACAATTTAAAAAAAAAAAAAAGTGGATATATAAAAAAAGCATAGTCCATAAATGTTTACGGGTAACACGTAATTTAGTGAAAAAAGTGTAATGGTTGGCATGTATGTGATGACGATGAAACCAACATGATCATAAACAAACAGCTAAATAGTTATTCTGATAATAGAAAGCTATTTAGAATAAATGCAAATAAATTTGTGTCAGTTCCTAAGGGGATAGTCAAATGTGTATCTAAACAATGCTTTCATTCAACATGTATTCTGCAGAACATGCTATCTCACCTGTGACCGCACCCAAATCACCCTGAACCATACTTAAAACATAGAATCTACTCCTTGCCAATTCTTCCCCACCCCTGGGACTTTCAAGTGTTCTTGTATAAAGAGAATTCTTTTGCAAAAAGTCTGACACCAGGAACTTGTGGTTCAGTTAAACATTCAAATACCAATAAAGATGAGACACAACTTTTCAGTAACAGTAAACACAATTACATACAGTTTATTTCTTCGCTATCAAGCTAAAAAGATCAACTGCTACTCCCATAATTAGGCATTTAATTGCTTAAATGGCAAAACCAAAAGACTCCCTATTTTACTAAGACTGGTTCAAAACGATGCTTTATATTGACTGTGTGGAACAAACACCATGAGAAAGTATCAAGTAACATTCATATTTCTGATGTGTAAAAGTTCACATTAAAATTCATACCAGTTGTAGTTTCTTTCAAAATCCTGATAATAAAAAGATTGACAAATTTTCTCAACTACAACAAAACAAGCCCAACTAATGCTAAAAAATGCCAATATCAACAATAAAAAGCAGTATTAAATGAGTGATTAATTCATAAAGTCTCTCTGAATAGTTTTCACTTCTCCTGGATGATCTCTGCGGAAAAAGAATATTTATTATTTGCCCACCTTATCATGATTTTCTCCTCAAGCAGTAATTGTAACTCTTCCATGTTTGATGACCCTGTATAATCCCATCCCCAGGGATTCTGAAAATAAATACAAAAACAAGATATCTACATGTGTAAGCAAAACACATCTGGCTTATCTCCAAAATAAATCTTTGGTGAAAGCTTAAATGTGTAGTAATATTCATATTTGACACAGTTTTCAACTTTCCAATTACACAGACAAAAAAACAGAAAGATAACCTGAAGCAATCACCCTCATCCTAAGGACTTCATTAGCAGACTGATTTAATGCCTAGTGACTATTAACATCACTTGATGGAATTGTGCGTGATGTCAACAGATTTTCATGATGGGTGCTTCCATACCAAATGTCTGAGCAGCACTACTTTTATTTAGAACTAACCAGGCCATGTGATGAATGTGTGTGTAAAGTTTCATGGCAAGTAGTTTTGGAAGAGAAGTGAAGTAATAAAAAACCTGTGCTAAGGTTGACAGAAAGATGATGGATAACAGCCTATCCAATAGGCTGTACTGGTCTATGACCAGTAAAGAAAACAATTACTGTACAAGCCAGAAAATGTAATCAGTTACTTTGCTCCTTGAGCAAGCTCAATAAACACTGTCCCACCCAAAACTGCCACTGACTCCTAAATTGACCAGTCCCCACATCTTGATTATTACATGGTGATAGGGGTTGACATTTTAACCAACAGTTACTGAGATACCATCACAAGGTAAGTGTTATTTATAAACGGACAGATTGAGGGAATGAGAGATGGATGAATGGGCAGAATGAGCACAAAACATATCTCTGTGTGTGTGTGCACATGTGGGTGTGCGTTTGTGAGTGATAGCATTTAATAGCACCTCGGCACAAAAATGGCTATACAAAAAAGTTCTAAAAAAATTAATACAAACACTTAAGGAAGATATATTTGTCCAAAAAAAAATGTAAACAAGAAGTACTTCAAGATACTAAGATAAAGTTAAATTCTGAAAACTATATTTTAAAACATATATGATACAAAATATAAAAGCAATTTAACACATTTGGTCCAAAGTTGTTAGATAAACTGCATTTTCTCAAAAGGCCTAAGATGTTCTCATGTAGAATATCATCATGAAGTTCCTTCATCAAATTCACATTAAAATAACTTCTGTCCCACCACCAAGACTTCATACAAAAGAGGAGCCACATTATTTCTCTTGAAGAAGATGAGAGTACCATTCTTTAAAAATAAAACTCATTGTCAAGGGCTCATGATAATTTGATCCAAAATGGATTCCAACTGTCTCCAAGTTATGATCCTATGCTTACATCTCTAGAAATAGAGATGAACCCCAGGGAAAATGTCAAGCTTCATGAATAAATCTGTCTTTGTCTATAAAGTGTATAGTTATGGGTGAGGATCTCAAACGTTTATAAGCCATAATGCACGACTATGTTTCTTTGGTAGGGACTGATCCTGGGATCAATGTCAGTTACACATATACACATTTATCATCTCACTCCTAACATGTATATAGCTGTTAGTTACACATATACATTTATCATCTCACTCCTAAAATGTATATAGCTGTTAGTTACACATATACATTTATTATCTCACTCCTAAAATGTATATAGCTGTTAGTTACACATATACATTTATCATCTCACTCCTAAAATGTATATAGCTGTTAGTTACACATATACATTTATCATCTCACTCCTAAAATGTATATAGCTGTTAGTTACACATATACATTTATTATCTCACTCCTAAAATGTATATAGCTGTTAGTTACACATATACATTTATTTTCTCACTCCTAAAATGTATATAGCTGTTAGTTACACATATACATTTATTATCTCACTCCTAACATGTATATAGCTGTTAGTTACACATATACATTTATTTTCTCACTCCTAAAATGTATATAGCTGTTAGTTACACATATACATTTATTATCTCACTCCTAAAATGTATATAGCTGTTAGTTACACATATACATTTATTTTCTCACTCCTAAAATGTATATAGCTGTTAGTTACACATATACATTTATTTTCTCACTCCTAAAATGCATATAGCTGTAGTGTGGGAATCTCAATAGCTTCCAACTTATGGCCCCAGAACCTGTTCTTGGGAGCAGGAAAAGACCCAAAGGCATCACCCATAGGTCCCAGTCTGTCATGTGCTACAACTTAGTTACACAGGTATTAATATCAATACCTACATAAGAATGCTGTGAGAGGCTCATCACAGTATCCCTGCACTTCTTCAAAATATAAGGAATATTTTGCTCGAGTTAAATGTGAACTTGTTAATGAATGTTTCTTGTACCTTCTTGCCATCACAGTATCTCACTCCGAAGTCATGGAATTTGAAAAGGAATGGGCAAACAGCAGCAATCTGAGTGTAAAGTTCAGAAGGTCTTGATAAAGCTGGCGTACCACTAAGCAGAATTACCCGCCTGGATTTCTGCAGAACAAATTAATAGTGAATTTTAATACTGTATATTCAAAACTAAGTTGCTGTTTCTCTGTTAAGATATGGGCAATACCCACATTTGCTGACATAAAAAATGTTATCAGGTTTTTGTAAAAGAATTATAAGACAGAACTTGGTGCAAAGATAAGAACTTAAGCACTCATCTTGACTTGCACAGTAAAGCCAGTCTTGAGAAACCATCCCTTTTGCCAATAAAGAACAGTCTCTCAAGAAAGGTGAACTTCTGAAACAGATCTGTGAAATAAACATGTTTTCATAGATGAATTTCATCGCTATTTAAGAAGGAAAAATAACCAAATTACTGTACATATATTCTGTTCTTTACTCACTATTCTTGTCAAACATTGCATGCATTCATCTGAAACAAACTTATTGATCAACAAAGATATACATCTATCATTAAACATTAGTCACATTATATTTGTAGATCACATCTATATGTTTGAGCATTTGAAAACATTTCTAATTTACTCCTTGCTCTTTATGAAACTCAGATTTATTTATTTTTATTGACATTTAAACTGCTATTTTGTGAGTGGTCTCCTCTTTTTCACTTCTTTAATCACATTAATTATTCCCTCCAGTGTAAGGATTATTTTTCTCTTTTTATTTGGAGGTTCTTCCATTGTTATTAAGTTTGCAAGCTGTTAATGTTATCAGTGTTCAATAATGAATGTAACAACAGTTTTGATCAGGCTTTGAGGAATATATATATATATAAATATAAAGAATACCAATTATATGGCATATAACAGTCCTTTCAAATGCACTGGATCCAGCAAGGGATCACGTTTGTCAGGGATTGGTTAAGATAAATGCAAAAAACTGACACGCAACAGTGCAAAACTAGAATCACTCTATCCTAAGCGCTTTCGACTCTTAATGAGTCTTTATCAAAGACAAATACAGAACATAGACAAGACAAACAAGTAAAATACAGAAACAGTGTTTACAAAACTTTACGTGCCTGTTTCTACAGGAATTAAACCTTGAAATTTATTGTTACAACTAGTTTCTAACAACTTGTTGCGGATGCTGTAAAATGTGTTGACTTAGAAATCGATGAGCCAAAACGACACGTTTTTGTATGTAAATTTATGTACGCGCAAATTATATCCCGGATATTTTATATTAGTAGTTAGAGGTTATTAAGCAAATTTAGAGAATTATTTAAAAGAAATTGTGTCAGCTGGAAAAAATAATTACATTTTTGGTCTCCGGTTATTATATATGATAAGTTTTCATGCCAGGATGCTTTATGTTAAATATGAAATGTATTCATGCCAGAATGCTTACTGTTAAATATGAAAAGTTTTTATGCCAGGATGCTTTCTGTTAAATATGAAAAGTTTTCATACCAGAATGTTTTGTTAAATTTGGTAAAATTCTGTAAAGCTTCTGAAATGAAAGTCACTTAAAATTTTAATTTATTTCAGTAACAGTTGCCATATATGGACAGAACACAACTTGTGAAATTGAATAAATTTGAAAAAGATATGAACAAACTGATTTACAATGAAAAAAAAAATAATAAGGGTTAGTCAAAAGACAATAAAATTAAGCACACTTGATCTCAAGTTCTTTAACAATAAAAAAGGGATAGATAAAAACTTATGTGACTATATCAATTTTCTGGAACACACTTTGCACCTGAGATGTCAATTTATAAGCATAGTGCCCCCTCATAATAACGCTGTCCATGGAGTATGCCACCTCATAGCAAGAACACCTTTTAATAAAGTACACTAATCCATGGAGTTTGCCACCTCATAGCAAGAACACCTTTTAATAAAGTACACTAATCCATGGAGTATGCCACCTCACAGTAAGACTACCTTTTAATTAGTACAGTACTCCATGAAGTATGCCAGCTCACATTAAGACTATCTTTTAATTAAGTACACTACTCCATGGAGTATGCCACCTCACAGAAAGACTACCTTTTAATGAAATACACTACTCCATGGATTATGCCACCTCACAGTAAGACTACCTTTTAATTAGTACAGTACTCCATGAAGTATGCCAGCTCACATTAAGACTATCTTTTAATTAAGTGCACTACTTCATGGAGTATGCCACCCCACAGTAAGACTACCTATTAATGAAATACACTACTCCATCGAGTATGCCGCCTCACAGTAAAACTACCTTTCAATGTGGTACACTACTCCATGTGAGTATGCCACCCCACAGTAAGACCACCTTTTAATAAGATACATTACTCCATGGAGTATGCCAGCTCACAGTAAGACTACCTTTTAATGAAAGACACTACTCCATGGAGTATATCACCTCATAATAAGACTAACATTGTTTGTTTGTTTGATTAGGATTTTTAACATAGCTTTAACAATTTTTCAGTCATATTGCTACATTGTCTGCAGTGAGGCAGTTTATAGTGATGCTCGGAACTGGGGCATCATGCTGCAGACATGTAGCATCATGTCCCACCCAGTCACATTATACTGACACCAGGCCAACCAATCCTAACACTAACCTCTTAATACTGAGCGCCAAGCAAGGCAGCTGTTAGTACCATTTTTGTAAGTCTTTGGTATGACTCGGCTGGGGATTGAACCCACGACCTCCTGCTTCCGCGGAGGATGCTCTAACCACTAAGCCACCAGAGAGGTCACATTCAAATGAAGTACACTACACATATAATTTCACTACTACATAATGAAATGGGGTCATTGATTATACCCTGTCTATGACAAGTGATGCCATAATGAAGGCAGTTACAGTAATGGAGTGCTGTACTGCCAAAAGATTAAGGTACATATTTATCTTACCTGCAGCATGGGTAATGCAGCTTTACACCTGGCTGTCTTGAAGTTTTTCAGTGAATGACATTCATCCTGTAAAAATAGAGAAACAGGTCAAGATTCCATTGAAGAGATTTTTAACATTAAAATTAATGTTAGTAATATTTTACCTTTTTGTTGTTGGGGACTACTTAGTGGCTTGACTCAGGGATTATGCAAGAACTGATCAGGCTGTCACTACTGAAGTCATCAGCTTACCTTTTAATCTGAAGGGGACTACCTAACTGCTGGACTCTGGGGAATCATGGATTAACACAAGTTTTTTTATACAAGAATTGAGTTCAAGGCACCTGGAAAAACTGGTTTTTAAACACATGTGATTAGTTAAAAGAGGTTCATTTATACAAGAATTTAGTTAAAGGGACCTAGAAATATTGGATTTTTTAAGAACCGTGCTTACTTACAAAGTGACATAAATAGCAAGTTTAACTGTACTTCATGTCATACCATAATAATAATCTGGAAATGTTTGTTCTGTAGCTCCTGTGCTTTTTTTACCATCAGATCATAGCTGACAATATTCACCAATGTAGATGTACAGCTGTCTTTCCCTGTCACTGCCACAGAAATCTCCTGTGGATCTAGGCTTGGCACCCATCGTCGGAATTGCTGAAAATACATTTTTTAAATATATTTTTTCAACAATACATACCTGTTCATAATACATTAGAAGAACATCTACTTGCTTAATTTAATTTTCAGATTTCATCTCAAATTAAAGCGCTAGCAAACCATCTGCTTTTGAGATGGAAGTCAGACTAGAGTGGTCTAACACATGTCTGATGAAAACCCCTGTCAATCTTCAGCTACTACTGGAACGGACAAATATGCTTTTTAAGGTATGAATCTTCAAGGTGGGTGTGTGAGTTAGGAATTGGAAGAGTATAATCTAGACCAAATGATCTATCAAATAAAAAAAATCATTCTTATTACAAAGGTTCATATTGTTGCTAATAACTATGTGATAAGTAACCTGTATACAATGATGTTTCTATTTATATTACATATATATTTGAAGGTAAACCAATCAATATTGAAACTGTATATATATATATATATATAGAGAGAGAGAGAGAGAGAGAGAGAGAGAGAGAGAGAGAGAGATTGAGAGGGGGGGCAGCAGGTAGGGGATAGATAGATAGATAGATAGATAGATAGATAGAAAGATAGATAGACAGACAGACAGACAGACAGACAGATAGATAGATAGATAGATAGATAGATAGATAGATAGATATCAGGGGAAAAAATTATTTTATTGAACTTTGGTGGTTTGGATAAAATACAGAAACTCAATTCAAGCTAAATTAATGACAAGAGGTTTATCTTCTACACACATGACTATAGTTTTGAATTTATTACATTTGTCATTTACATCGTAAAGTCAATGTTATGGGCAGATGTGATAATAAGAATATTTACTACTGAAAGCATGTTCTGACAAATAAGAAAAAATATTTATATTTTAACACAAAATGCAATGTAATCATGATATTTGTATGTAGCAGGGATTTGCTGATTTTCCAGTCTATGCAGTTTATCACATTGATAGCTCAAAAACCGAAATCGACTTTTCCATGATTGGCTTTATGATTGTTTCCATGATTGGCTTAATGATTGTTTTCATGATTGGCTTTATGATTGTTTTCATGCATATCGACAATTTTATGGTGAGTAGGTGTCAATGCTAAAACTGCATGGATGAAAAGAAAGATGCAAAAGAAACAAAAGTTTCAATAATTATGAGGCAATCTGCTTAAACTATACCATATTTATCTTATTGATTTGCAAATCTCAGATATTATGTTTGGAGCAAACTCAATTTTTTCAAAGCCAAGTTCAATTTTCCAGTCAGCTTTCCTGGGTCTGATTGAAATGGGCTTTGTGAAAGAAGGACTAAAATGCTGACTGTTTATTTAGCAGTCAGTTGTGCAAATATGTATTTATAAATAAGAATATTATGTCATTTGGGAAATATGAGACAAAGCAAGTAAATCTGTTTTAATTACTCTACTGAACATCAGATAGAGTAATTACAATTTTCAATGTATTTTCGTGTTCTTGAAATTTTGCATTCAAATGAAACTGAAATCAATGAGTTTCAGTGTTTCTCATCATGAATGAACTTATCCCAATGTATATTTTACATTCTTAGCACCACAGATCACTGTGGTATTAACACAAAGAAGGAAACTGGTGATGCTTTTCCACTGCATATGGAGGAGGGTAGCGTCGGGTGAATGACAGCTTGATTGATACATTCTTGCTACTTTAAATTCATGAACTGGCTCAGCCATGAAAACCCAAAAAATTTGGAACACAACAAAAAGTATTTCTTGCCAGGAATATGGCAAACATTGAGGGTAAACCCTTCCAGGGCTACCCAGCAAAGAAGGTTCCAAATGCAAAGAAGGTTCCAAACCTCCACACAGAGAAAAGAAGTGTTTGTGTACCTCCTTGTTAACTTAGGTATGGTACTACCACTCTCATTTCCAAATTGTTTATGTAAAGGGTTTCATCTTCCCAGGACAACAAACTCTGACTCCAAGTGAGCATCCCAACCAGAATCTGATGTGTCTGTGTACAGATAGGAGTGGGATTCGGTGGTGAGCTTGGGACAATGGTGAGAAATGGATCCTAACTGGTCCACCAACTCAATTGGTAATGAACATCATACCTAGAGAAATCTGAGCTAATGGGATAATTGTGCAGTCTCCAGTTAGCCAAGAAAAAACTGGAGAGGATACTGGTAAATGTTTTTTATGGGAACCAGGTCAAATGAATGGAAAGTCCATGTCCCTATCAAAATTCCCACTTGCAACACCCCACCTAGTTAGGGGTGGCATTAAGGATGTGAATTAAGAGTCCAAGCAGGGAAGTGAACACTAAAGCTGGATGCTGAGTTCCAAAGGTGCTGAGTAATGGGGGAGGGGGGCATGCCACCCCTTATGCTGCCTGGCCACTGCAAACCTTTGGGAAAGCTTCCTTACCATCGCAGAATGAGGTCACATAAGGAGATCTGGTTATGATACCACTCATGACAGTCTCTTCAAACTTGAGAGGACTTTCTTGATTTCCACATGAAGAGATTTAACCCTTAAAGTGCTGCATTGTTTTGCAGTAAAAGGTCCCTCAGTGCTGAATTGTTTCAGGGGAGAAAAGAAGAAAACTGCACAGTCTTTAAATTGCACGTGTTTCATTAAATGTACACTATTGATAGACAAACCCTATATAAAAAATGATGGTGCATGTCTATCCTGTAAGATTAGCATCAAGACACATGTGTAGGTTTAACATATTTGCAGGTGCAGGTGTAAATACAGGTAAAATGACAAGTTACAATTGTATTTCATCAGTATTTTTGTTTGTTTTTCATGGAAAAGTTCAAATATATCTACGAAATGTTATATTCTTTAGTAGTCCAACCATGCACATGTTATGTCTGTCACAATGTTATATATAAATTGTGAAAATCACAGGTAAAGGCAGGGTGACAGTTTTTCAAAAATCCACTCCATGAAAGTCAGAGGTATGTTTAAACCCTCCAGTCAGCAATTAATGTTCATGAAAAACTATCACCTGTTATTTATTATAATATCATCAAACCAAGGTCCATATCTGGTGATTAAACCTCAGCAACGGCTCTATTTTTGTTCAATCATTGGGCTGATTTTGTGTGAAGAGTCACCTTAATTGTTCTCATTGTCTGACAGGTGTAAATTGCTTGGAATAGCTTGAAATCTATCCCATACTTATTTTTTTGCTGATGTATGCGGTTGATATCACATCATCAATAGCCCATTAGGAATCGAGAACAGACTTATGCACCAAACCCATTGTTTTAATCGATGCGAAAACGTTTTAGATGCTCAGATAAGACAGGCCGCCATTTCTTCATGTGACTTTTTTCGTTCAAGTCTGCCCCATGAACTCTCTGATCTGCACTACGATTTGTTTGATCTACTATCAGATGCAATAGCTCATCATCTAAGAAAAAGTCTTCAATAGTCCGTAGGTTCATTATTCACCATCTCGACATTTAATTTTGAATTACCAGTGAATGGGAGTTGACAGGCGCGCCATCTTTTCACGTCAAGCAAGCATGTACATCCGACTCCAGTTCCACGTAAATAACTGGTTCAAAATCATTCATGTGTATTTCCATCAATACCTCGCTTGCTCCAAATAATGTCATTTTTCTCAAATTATTCAAAATCACTATTAGCATCACTATCAGAAGCAAATATTTGTTGCAAGAAATCACCTTCGTATTCAGCATCGGCCATTTTAGCTTTGCACATGTACCATGTGTTTAGAAGCGAGCATTTATAAAATTACATCGTTAATAATATAGTAAAGTACTGCAGAATGCTAGTTCCGGGCCATTTTAAACCAATCAAATATAGTTTTACAGGCATTTATGGCAAGATGAAGTTATAGAATGCGATCAGTGTTGCTCACCTCGAGCACAACTATAGTCGCGACATGCACTACGGGATCAAAAACAACAGCACGACTATAGTCACGACACGCACTTTAAGGGTTAAGACAGATTATGGGAAAGAAGGCAGTTTGCTTACTGACTTAACAAAAGACCAAATCTCTTCCTCTTCCACTGTCTGTGCCAACAGATGCAAGGGCACAGGATCCTAAAGGGAGAAGGGACCATCTCAAATGGTTCTTGACCAAACACATTTGAGTCCACCAAAACCAACAGAACAGCATCACTGTGTTGTCACTCCTGAGGAGATTCATGACTTTCCAACCAACTGTCTTTCTGATGTGGGAAGGCTTGGGAGTCATCAAGGGGAGTCATGTGATTGCCCTTACTAGAAAACCATAAGAAGATGGGAATGCTTCTCATCTGTCCCAGATCAACTGGAGGAAGAACCAGGAGGTGAATGGCTCATTCCAAACTAAGAATTTTCTTGTGGCCTTGGATCAAACCTTATCCATCATTTAAAGACAAGGCGAAGAAATTTCTTTCTTTCTCCCCTTATATGAAGGCTGTCTGCAAGGTTCCAAGCCTCAATGGACCAAAGGCAGCAAAACAGACAACTTTCCATGACCGCTCTGATGGCTTAGTGGTTAGAGCATCTGCAGCGGAAGCAGGAGGTTGTGGGTTCGATCCCCAGTCGAGTCATACCAAAGTAATCACAAATGGTACTAACAACTGCCTCACTTGGTGCTCAACATTAAAAGGTTAGTGTTAGGAATGGTCGGCCTGGTATCAGGATAATGAGACTGGGTGGGACATGATGCTACATGTCTGCGGCATGATGCCCCAGTGCTTGACATCACTATAAACTGCTTCACTGCAGACATCATAGTGATATGACTGAATTTTTTTTAAAGCTATGTTAAAAATCCTAATCTCACACACGCACACACAACTATCCATGTGTGCTCAATGAATGAGATCAGTGTCCTACTGACATGTTTTTTTATATTGACACTTGCTAAAACTGAGACATTTCTTAGTCTGAAATGCACAAAGTACAAGAAGATATTCTATATAACAATTTACTAAAAAAAGAAATACAATTCCAGAACTACAAATGAGTAGCAAATATTTATCCTATCAACTGACAATGGAAAGTGTATAATTATTAGCACCAGTAGATATTTGCCATATTATAACCTGATTAATAAAGAAAACAGATTAATTGCCAATATATATAAATTTCAAAATAAAGAGGTCAAATGGTTTTGAACAAATATTTAATCAAACATTGATCTCTAATGTGGTCAAGATAACATACCTGTGCCCAATCGAATCTAACAGAAGAAGGTACCACCACAAGGAGTGGCCAATCTTGACGGTAATAGCAAGCCATACAGATTGCCTGAATGGTCTTTCCAAGGCCCATATCATCAGCTAACAGCACACGTCCCTTCTTATGTACTCCAAAACTGAAAGCAACATTTCATGTATGATATTCATTACTAATGGAAGATGTCCTATGTACTCCAAAACTGAAAGCAACATTTCATGTATGATATTCATTACTAATAAAAGATGTCCTATGTACTCCAAAACTGAAAGCAACATTTCATGTATGATACTCATTACAAATGAAAGATGTCCTATGTACTCCAAAACTGAAAGCAACATTTCATGTATGATACTCATTACAAATGAAAGATGTCCTATGATGTCCTATGTACTCCAAAACTGAAAGCAACATTTCATGCATGATACTCATTACTAATAAAAGATGTCCTATGTACTCCAAAACTGAAAGCAACATTTCATGTATGATACTCATTACAAATGAAAGATGTCCTATGTACTCCAAAACTGAAAGCAACATTTCATGTATGATATTCATTACTAATGAAAGATGTCCTATGTACTCCAAAACTGAAAGCAACATTTCATGTATGATACTCATTACTAATGAAAGATGTCCTATGTACTCCAAAACTGAAAGCAACATTTCATGTATGATACTCATTACTAATGAAAGATGTCCTATGTACTCCAAAACTGAAAGCAACATTTCATGTATGATATTCATTACTAATGAAAGATGTCCTATGTACTCCAAAACTGAAAGATGTTTACGGAGAGAGTCATATAAGTACCATCTCCATTACTTCAAATAAATATTCTGGCTATCGATAGAAAAAATATGGTTGATTTAATAGCACATGAGAGAATAAAAGAGTTACATTTTACATGATTTCAATGCCTCTCTGTAATTCCATGTTACAAAAAAAAAAAAAAGCAATTCAGTAGATTTAATCTGGTAGGTCAATAAACTGTTGCCATGCCAACAGCATCTTCCTAGCAGAGACCCTGATATGCTTATGGCTTTTGCTGGACATATTTCCATAAATTAAAAGGGCAGTCATATATATGATAAAATGAACATATAAAAAAAACATTCAAGGGACTAAACAAAAAGTTGTGACAAAAAAAATTAAATCTCCCAGATTTGTGCTACTTGTGAGGTATTCCATTATGAACTGATTTCCTCTCAATATATGTATTTATTTTGTAACTATTTAATTTTGAAAACTATACAATAGAATTTCACCCAACAAAAGTATTTTATTCCACAATGTTTTAAAATTTAATTGTTTGCTTACAATATGATGTACTACCTCAACAATATTTAATGCCTATTTAACTGGAATTTCCAGTAAACTCAGAAGGTGCAGTGTTTATTTTAACACATCCTGAAGTAAGTCTTGGAAGACGATTAAAAACGTTAGTTGCAAGTATCATTTTTCCTTAACTTGGTCCAAGGCTTCATTATTCTGCTTTGAAGATATTATGTGCAAACTATGTGATATGAAAGACTGGTGTATACAGCACAGACCATGGGACATTCGCTCAATTACAGGTTGTTTTTTGTTTTTTAGAAGTCCAGGAAATTTTTCATACCTTTGTTGTCTTGTGCTTTGTCGGTCAGCAGCACATCAATTGATTGTCGAACAAAGAAACAATGTAGCAACTTTTAAATTAAGCTTGCAAAGAATCATATTTAATCATTGTCTGTCACCATCCATAAACTAAACAATTTGACCTTTAAACTTCACTTCATTAAGTTGTGTTTAATTGACTGCTGAATGGAAACAAATAAAAAAAACAAGTAGATATAATGATATCTAAAACCCCAATGACCAATGTTTGGACATTATCTGCTTATCAAAACCTATAACCTACTGAACATGTCCAGTAAATATGGGGATCTAAGGATCTCTGCTTACTTGGTAATTTTAGAGAAAAAAAAAATCAGCTGAAAAACAATGCCATATAATATCTAACAAGCCTACAAACTACTTATGTATTTCTACTATATTGGGTTTTAAAAAGTTGCAATGCAATACATTAACACATAATTTTAAATGTTAAAGCTGCAGTCACTGTATTTGCAGTCAGAAAATCAATACCTATTTTGCAAATGCAGACAAAAGAAAGATATATTATTTAATCATACACAAAATTATTTGATAAATAGCACAGAAAAGAATTATATTTCTTTAAAGACTTTTTCTTCACTCAAATTAAATCTACTTATAGCTAAGACACATGAACCAGAGAAGATCATGTATACCTAAAGATCATGTATATCTAAAGATCATGAATATCGAAAGAGACACTGCATATAATTAGATCAGTGCCCACATCAAAATTGTACATTTTTATCCTTTGTCGTACTGATTTGAATTCACTAACATGAGATAGCAACCTACTTGACTCCTTCCCTCTGGAAAGGTAACAATGAATTGACCAGAATTTTGTCCACATTTGACAAGTCTGCTGTGGGTATTTCATGAAGTTGTTTATCTTCTTTCTTCTCCCCAAAAACTTTTAAAATGGCTGGCGGCAATGGGTCAATTTGAACATGTGGCTGCAAAGGTTTCACAAGTTCACCTGAATTGGAAAAAAACATTGCTCTGCATCAGACAGTGCTGTTAAAACCAAATAACAGGACACCAGCTGTATCGATTTCAACAGTTGTAAATCAACTGCTATATTTTCAATATCAATGTATGCTTTATAATGTGGGTTTCTTAATAACTGGTAATGAATTTTTTTTTTCTCCCACCATTAGTTATTGAAGCAAAATGCTAGAAGCATGATATAGATCATTCAATTAAATAAGATAGTGCTTCTGAAATATTCCCTGCAAAATATCAAGTATGTGTAAATACAGTTTTCAAAAAAATGGAGAGATAACTCTAAAAGCACAATCTAATATACAACAAACATTTAGTTGTGAACAAATCCTTCAGGAAATATTAACCAGACAAGACTCTAGCTGATATACAATTGGTAATAAGAATATTAGAAGCTTATACTGGATTATATTCATTACAGAACACAATGTAAAGTCAAGGCAGAAATGCATACCAAGTTTCAAGGAGGTATTTTAATGAGTTTAAAAGATATTAACGGCAGAAGAGAATGATGGACAGGCAAAATGAGGCAATTTATGACAATTTATAACAAAACTAAAGGGACTAGCACTCTAAATTTCTTCCTGTTAACAGCTGGGTGTTGAAACATTCTATGATACTCTTCACTAATAACAAGAATTTTAAATTAGTGTTGTGGATGTTAAACTATTTTGATTTAGGACCAGCAATATATCTGATGGCATCAACTAGACATCTTAAGAAGTCTTGGGGTGAAAGCTAAATATCGATTTGACCAACCATCTAGAAAATGAAGATCTATTAAGATTTTCCACATGGCCATTTAGAGCAGCGATGTTTTAAGTCAGATTATCACCATTTTTCTAAAATAAAAAAACTAGACATCATAAGAACTCAAAGTAAATTCCTCATGCTGATAAGATAATTCATCCAGGAATAGCAATAACAAGATGGCCACTGTTGTAGCCATATTGGAAAACTGAGCAGTACCATTTTAATTTAAGACCAATCAGTCAAAGTAAGATGTCATCTGGAGAAAACCATGTGTCAATGTCCATTCAATATGGTCATTTCCATTTCGGAACAACTAGACCATGGAATGAATGTGTGAGGAAAGCTACATGGCAATTCTCCAAGTAGTTTAAGAAGAGCTGCAATAACAAATTTATACTAATGGATAAATACAGTACAGACGACAGACAATCTGATAAGCTAGTAAAAAGTGGAATCTTAACATGTTAATCAAAGTACATTTTTTACCGACATTATCTAGTGATGATAAAAAATATATATCAAATTTCATAAAGATATTTTAAAGCATTAGGGAGATATTAAACAGAGAAGTTTGTGATAGACAAAATGACTATTTATAGGAAATTACCTTGCCATGATATAACTGCACACCAAGATTCACAGATATGTCAAAGAGTTCAATATATATCAAGTAAATAAAAGTGTGATCGAACAGTACCCTCCAGTAAACTCCCTACTCCAGATACATTTGCAAGATGTGGAAAATTATGCACAACAGGTTAAAATGTTCTAAATACTTACAGAGTTTATTGTAATCTTCTAATCTGAAAGACCACTTCTTTGTAACAGCATCTATATATAAAAAGAAAATACAAAAATTATATACCATATTTTCCGGCCTATAAGTTGATACCTTTTGACTTTGTGCTTTCAATTATAATAAAACAAGCATGGACTGTTTATTCAGCTGTGTCAATTGATAACAGAATATAGTAGTGATTTGTTCAGAAGTAAAATCACAAGCATGTTAGCATCAGTTTAAGAAGAGCTGCAATAACAAATTTATACTAATGGATAAATACAGTACAGACGACAGACAATCTGATAAGCTAGTAAAAAGTTGAGCAATTTCATGATTGTCAGTAATATGAATTATCATACAATGATACCAATACTAGTTTAAAATATGAAGCCAAGATATTGACCTGGCATCATCTTATACTCTGAATCGACTTATATATGGACGAAGGATGGAAAATTTATAAAACTGGTCAATTTGACTTATACTCTGAATGACTTATAGGCCAGAAAATACGGTACCTTCTTTTTTTATGCAACTCTAACTTAGGTGGTCATACCTTTATAAATCACCTGTCCAGTGTGTAAAATGAAATTCTTATTATACAAATATTACCAATCGTTTTTCAGTAGAAAAGGGCAACCAAAATCTCAGGAACAAAGACATAAATTAAATTCTTCCTCCACCATTTATACTGGCCGCCATGTATAGCATATCTTGTGCTGAAAAATTGTGTTAAACCCTATAACAACAACAACAATTTTTATTAAAATAACTATCCAAAAACTTAGGGTTTGGGTAGAGGTGGGACAAAACTGACAGTTATTTGTTTCTGGAGCAAATTTTTAATGATTGAGCTTGCAAAAATATAGATACAATGAATCAAGAATATTATAATTCATATATTACTTGCTTCTGACATTTTTAAACAAATACTTTTGTTTGCAAATGTGAAGAACCTAATACATTCCAGTTGTCAATGAACTTCAAGTTTACAGAATTGCCATGCATGACTAGATCACAGTTAGCAAGACTGGACTGTAGCATCTTAATTGGAGAATGCTGAGAACAACTGAAACATTCATTCCAAATCCCCAAATATTTTTGATTCCTTTATAACGGGTCTTGGTAGATTTTAAATTTTTATGAGTGAAATGTACTGGCCTTGAAATTTAGCATGCAACTCCTGTGTCCATGTATTGGCTAGTTTTCCTATTGTAATCCTAATATAAGATCATACTGTTTATAATCTGCCATAATAAACAATTATAAATTAATATTATCGACTCTCTGAATGCAAATGCAATTGTCCAAATTTCTTCCTCCATCATTACCTGAATCGAGAAGAAAGAAAAGAGAAAATGAGTAACTATCTTGGCTAGTGCTTCTGCAAACTCATTTAATTCTACCAACAACTTGAAAGTTGCTGTTGTTGTTGTTGTTCTTGAGTTTAATGCCATTTTTCAGCAACAATGCAACTTACAGGGGACCAACTATCTTAATCTGTTGCAACACAGCTTACAAAAAAAAAATTCAAATAATTGTAAAAAAAATTTTAAAAAACTGAAAATTAATTTCATTAAAATCTTTTCATACCTTACTTTAAAATGACTTTATAATGACCACTGTACTTTTTAACTGTGGAAACATGTAATTACAAAACAGACTTTGTTACTGCAATTTATATTTATATTTATCATGCCCATCATATGTATTAATCAGCAAATTGTGAATACATGTATATACAACACAAAACTTAAGAAATCATTATTTTCAGATGTTTTTCCTCAAAATATAATCAAAAAATAGATCTGAAAATGACATATTGACAGTCATTTACATGTAGCATATGTTGTCATGGTTTTAGTTTTCTAATTCCAGGTGATATATCAAAGTGAATCACCTTTCTATTTTGAATGTGACAGCCATATTTGATTTCAGATTCACACCATTTTCATTCAGGAGCAACTAGATATGATAATTAGTCTTCTGTGAAAAGAAAATGTTGATAAGACTTTCCATTTTGGAGAAGAATCAATAACAACTTTTGGTGGCTGCCATGATGGCAGGATTTTCAAGAGGACAGCTGAAGTTTCCATGTTGGACACCAGACTGACACCAGTTTATTTTTGTGAAAAACCCATGCTAATAGGACATAGAAATAACAATAATTTCAAGACTAATGTCACCACTCCCTCAATAACTCAGGCACAGTCCAGAAACACTGATAGCACTATAGACAAGTTACTTAGAGACCTAAAAAATTAAGAATGGGATGCTGTGCCTCCTGGACACCAAGGAAAACAAGGAGGGGGAGGGAGGAGGCAACAGTGCTGTTTAATGACTCCATATTCCATAAATACTTGTTCTGGGAATAATTGTCAATAAAGAGCTTTTACACATGAATTTATTAACTTTTGGTATAATTTACCTTTATATCCAACTGCTGAATGAACATTAAAATTTTCCAGGTGGTTTGAAATGTCATGTGTACTCAAAAACATTCTGTGCAATATCACCGTTTTTAAAATGTTATTGATTCACAACAAAACAAGACTCTTTTCACTGAAAACTAAGGACATTTATGAACAATGGTTTTTTTTAGTGTTCTGTTAAAATACTAATGCCTTGTATTCACTGCAAGTATAGTAAAATTACTTTTCATCAATGATGAAAGCAAATTTTAAAAGTAAATCATGATTCTCCAATAACACTTACGCAATCACATTACATTAGGAATATTAGCCTGCTACCTCACAAATCCAGCCCACTAAAAGACAAAAACCCTCTCATTGTCTATTTTTAGAAAGACAAAGGACAGTAACTCTTGCCTATTAACTACTCTTGAATACACCAGGTGTCATCATTTTTTTACATGAGTGAGGCATTAACATGGATCCTAACATGGCAGGTGGTTCAGTTTGTCAGTATGGGTAATGTGATTGGGTAAGTATTCTCCGAGAAACATAATTTACTTCAAAAACTTGGTTTCTCCTTAAAATACATTCCCCAATCACATTACGTTAGGAGAATAAGTAATTGGAGGAGGGGATGCTGAGGATCTGGCCTCTACCTCAGGTATCCTTCTGGAGATGAGTGGTTGGATTCCCCGTATCAAAGATAACCCATTCTCCTAATGATCCAGACAACACATCACCTGAGATCCCTTGAGGAGGCTGAGAAGATGAAGTTGCGATCTCACCTACCATATTTTTCAATGGCAAATCCAGCGAAGCTAATGAGCTGTGTTGGATGGTCTAGTTGCAATCTGTGCTGTTAACACCAGATCCAAAGTTTGTCTCTGCGATGCTAAATCTCTGAGGTAAGAACTCAAGAAGGTTCACTCTGAATGCCCAGCAATATCTTCTATAATGTCTCTGATTATAACATTGCATCAAAACGCGAAGCTCGCAAAAGCAACTCTAATCTCTTGAACTGTAATCCTCATGAGATGATTGGTCATGAGAGATCTCAGAGTATACTGAGCATGTAATCCACTTCAACCATGAACCAAGGACTTGAGGGGTGATGCCTTGTTTTCCAACCTTGCCTAGGAAGAATAGGTACTGAATACTCCACTTGGTCTTATCTGTGCAAGACATGAGCTCTCCCTTGAGTATAAGCAGTGAGTACTCTAATATCTGGCATTGCCGCACTGCCAACCCTTCCATCACCATCCTTTCCTGCACCATTAGCATTGCTGCACTACTGGCCTTTCCAACACTGCCACCAGGCTAATATTCCCAAAGTAATGTGATTGGGGAATGTAAGCAAAGGAAAAATCTCCCGAGAGTCAAATCATGAATTTTAAGTTCACTAAAACCTCTGGATCTCACCTCTCAATAATGATCTGTATCATAGAAACAATATTTTTGATTCACAAAGTATTCATTTCACATGGCTTCCTTGCTAACTTTGGTCAAATCAGTGCATGAGTAGGCAAATTTATGGTTTATTTTTATAGTAATTACATATTATTTGTATCAACTGAAATGAGTTAATCTGACACATGACTATGACTACTGTAGGATTTTCATGCCTTTTCACTTCTTTTTAATCCACCCCTTTTATCTGATTTGATACCAAAAAATGTAATTAATGTCATAAAGCCCTAAAATTCTGTATCAACATCAAAACTGTTTAATTGTTTGTCATTTCTGATCAGCGTGTTTTTACTTCTGCTCAGATTGACACTGATGCCGCACACCTTGAAAGATTTCATTATCATTGTGCACTTTTCCTTCAATGTGTCCATGACATTTACAATTCAGTCCAATACAGTCTGTTTGCTGGCTGTCTAAATCCGTCCACTGTTGCTTTCATCAGATAATTTTAATGCATTTGTAGCATCCGTGATGTCCAACTGCGGTGGAGGTAGATGCTGACTGACAGAATTACTGATGCTCACATCAAGAGGTTGCAACTTGGATGTGCAGCCCCCTGGTATTACCGCTAGCATAACATTTCTGTGCCACAACTGTTTCGTCACGTCATCAGTGATGTGAGCAATGATTCAATAACTAATAGCGATCATTCTCTTCTGATGAATGGCATATACATTTTGTCAATCCATCGCAGCATAGCATTTCATTCAAGTTTTCTCCTGAACTTTGATAATCCACCCTTTTGGTGCCTTCAGATCTAAATGTCTCTTGGTAAATATTGGGCAAGAGAGGTCCTGCTTCTGAGCACAAATCCATGTCATTTCACTAAACTCTCTCCCAAAGAACGACTGGCATGTAATTTGCTCTCTGGAAATTCTGTTGAGACAAGCTATTTTGGTTTATATACATATTCCCTCAATACTGACTGAAATTTGTAAGTCATGCTGAGTGAGCACCCATTGAGCTATCTTATCATCCATAGCTTGTCCATATGAAATGGTTCGTCCACTCTTAGGCATATGACCATTCAAGTTCAAATCTGCTGAAAAGTCAATTTTCATCCAAGTACTCACCATGGATTTCAGAATCTTGAATTTTTCCACTGTAGTTCCCAGAAGTTTTGCATTGTCCTGCTTTTGCTTTCATGTATAATGTTTATAGAGACCACATAAGGAACTGGGTGGAGTACTCTCGGGTTCAAGATATCAGACTCTAGAGCATTTGTTCATAGGCGATTCTTTTCGTGATGCATCCTGAGACTAATTAATTCAAGGTTGCTTCTGTGGATGGTCTACTGGCCACTTTGGAGACAATTTTGGCAAGGGAGAGTCCCTCCATGAATTAGGTACTGGTAGTGCCTCCTCATATGTTGCAGAACGTATACTAAGCTTATCCATCAAAATTATTACAGTACTAACAATATAATGTTGCATGACAGCCCTCAGGTAAATAAACTTTTTGATAATGGTGGGTATTTTATTTATACTTCATATTTTAATAGCTTGATTCGGCTAACAAAAATATGATTGGTTGTCAATGTAGACATTGTTACACATGAAACCACTTCAAACATGAAACCACTTCAAACAGGTGTGACAGTTATAGCTTTCATTAGAAACCATGACCCCTGCTCATATCATTAAACAATACATCAGAGAGTCGATATGAACCAGTAAAATTTATTGGAATTTGCAACAAAACTCCTTATCCCTGTGGCATTATATACCAAGGTTTAAACATAGTTATTGTTCTAAAGGTAATAAACCTCCTCGTAGATGATAAACATAGATTGTGGGTGCTAAATGTTCGGTACATCATGTGCTCTTTTTATGAAATCCAGATGGTGGCCTTTTATTTCTGATCACACCTGTCAAAGAAATCCCACACGTTATATTATTAACAATTATCACCTAGACACCTTGAAATCTTTGACATGCATCAAAACAATTTTTGAGCAGTCGACTGTTTTGAGTTGGTAAGCTCTGATCATTTTGAAGCTACCCTCAGCTAGGTGTGGAAAAAATATGAGAGAACCACAATAGATTACCTTTATTTTTTTAAAATATTATTCATGCAGAGTTGTATGTTGCAACTTGCTCATTATTTTTACCCCTCCTAGGCATGCATACAACACTTATCCCATATTGAGACTTTCACCCTTGGTGCTCTAAGATTAGCCATCATAAATGTACCAGTATTTCTAATCTCGATAATAAATTGTTTCTGTCATAAATATCTAAATATCTTATGAAATGTAATTCCAAAATCTTTTTATTTAGTTTGTATTAATGTCTTAATTAGACAGAAATAAAGATTGCAGGCATGTGTATTGTAGATTTTAATGATCACTTATTGGCAGAGGGTTAAACTGTGGATTGCAAGATTACTAATATGACGATTCTTTTGGAAAATATGCACACAATCGTGGCTCTAATACATTTATATGTAATTTCTGGTGGATGGACATGTATCAAATACACAGCCTGTTTTTCATTCATTACCTATTTTGTGGTGTTAGACAAAATACTTGATTTACTTCATGGCATTACATCCTCATGTGAGCTAACAGTAACACTGTTACAAACGTGGGAGGGGAGGGGACATAAATTTATCTTCCCCAATATGTTTTCAGATACATAATTAAAGAATTTAATATGTATTCGGACAACAAATAAAGCAATAATTTGTTGCTGTCCCAAAACATAAGGTAAATATGGTATATCAAGGTTTAATTTACCAATTTTGACTGGAATTTTTTTTTACGTTCCACAAATAGGGGCCAACTTTGGGGGTATATTTTAGGTTAAAAAATTATATTCATGCCTCTCCTCATGTTATAAGTGTTATGTATACATGTATTAGTATTTTTTTTAAAGTCTTGGTACATGACTAAAAATAAAATAATAGACTGCTAATTTTTTTTAAATAGGTAAAGAATCCTATTTTAAGATATTAGATTGCATAGGATCTATAAATATGTGATCATGAATAGTAATATCAATAATAAAACCTGTTTACAAGTTTGGGGTTGTTTCCCACAGCAAAGATTGTTCAGGTGGGTTCTTCAAAGAATTATTTCCCATTGGATGGGTTAGGTCTAGTGTGTTGTTATACAATAAGAGATATCAGCAAGATGTCACAAAGCATCACCCCTCATGCTTGCTTAAATGTAGGTAGGGCTGGGCAGTTTTCTCATTCTTATTTATGTTCTTCTTATAAAAACAGTCTGCATACATATTTAATATTGTGTTTGGACATTATTTGAAAGAAACAATTGTTTCAATTACTCATTAAAATGAAAAAGTGCTCATTGGCCCAAAATATTATTCTGAGACTATTGTGAATTTGATTCAAAGGAGTTCTAGACAATGCCATTGTGATACATCTTAACTGTTGGCTGACCAATACATTTGAGGATCTGGAATTCATTCAGAACATTCAATTATTTTGGACCTGAATATAACTTTCGATGATTATTTTTAATTCAATCATAACATAATTTCAGTTCTTCTTAAATTTTAATTTCATAACTTTGATAAATAAGTGATTTGTTCAGTTTTACAAAAATTATTGGTTTTGCTTCTTTCTGTTTTTTAGTTTATGACCCTAGAGTCATTACATAAGTGGGTTTGTAAGTTATCCTGGTGCAAGTTGTCAATGAGTGGATTATGGGGGGGTTCAGAAAAATTATGGAGCAACATATAAATCTGACAATCAACAACAATCCTTTGCTAACCCATCAGTCTTACCATATAATTTTGTCTTAATGCTTTTGAACACTTCAATAACAGGTGCAGAATAAGCAATGTTGACTTCAAATCTATCTTTTGCTATAAGAACACATGTTCCTTTCACAGTTGTTCTAAATGTCCCCTTCTTAAAGAATTGTCCACTTAATCCAGATGTTTCCTGATTACTAGGTGATTGGCATGAACTTTGGCCCAACTGGGTTTCTGTCATTTTGGGGTGTGTACCAATAACTGACTTGTTGGCACCATATTGAGAATTTTTGTAAGAATTAACTCCCTTGTTATATGGCTGTTCCGACTTTGTATAAAAGTTTGATACTGCACCATTTAATACGCCCTGAATGGAATTTATTGATCCTGGTCGCTTTGAAATACTGCTTTGTTCAGCTGAATTCCCACTGATCTGTCCTAGAGATATATTGTCTGCCGATTTCAACTGACTGATCCCTTGTGTTTGAAAACTTTGTCCTTGATCTGTTGCTTTCACTGGAATCAGCTGTTTTTTCTCTGCTCTCTTTGCAAGAGCTTTCTGCCTATTCTCTTCAATTTTCCTCTTCTGTTCTTCAGACAGACTGTTGGACATCTTGTTGCTTAATGATTTATCTCCATACTTAACAGGGAACTGACAATGATACCAATAGCTCAAATGTTTTTGGTGCTATCCAATGCATTCTGACCTATAAAATATGTAAAAAAAATTGTAATAAAAACTATGAAAATTAAACTTTTGTTGCACCTACATAAAAAAAGACTCAAGTGGGCATGATATCACTCACTGCTTCACATATCTTGACAGCTGACCATTTCATTTAGCATGTTTATGTTCTAATGTGAGAACAAAGTAAATTCAGAGTATCTTCCCAACTTAGAGATGAAGTCATAATAAAAGTGCAAAGTTCATAAATGAAGTAATCTTGATGATAATAAACCCAACAGATCAAAAATATGGCCTCAAGAGTGGTAAAGCACTCATCTGAGATTTATGATACAAACCTATCTTCCAAGTCAGACTGAAATCAGATCAGAGATGTGGACTCCAAATTGTTGACAGATGGACAGATGATGGAAGCAGGGCCATACCATAATCTCCCATTGCCTGATGGCCTTACAGAAATGTGAGCTAAAAGCCACATCCATTAACCTTTCTAATCAGATCTAAAAATGACATTATGGGGACATAATTTCTAATCAGAGCTAAAAATGACATTATGGGGACATAATTTCTAATCAGATCTAAAAAATGACATTATGGGGACATAATTTCTAATCAGTGCTAAAAAATGACATTATGGGGACATAATTTCTAATCAGATCTAAAAAATGACATTATGGGGAGACATAATTTCTAATCAGATCTAAAAAATGACATTATGGGGACATAATTTCTAATCAGAGCTAAAAAATGACATTATGGGGACATAATTTCTAATCAGAGCTAAAAAAATGACATTATGGGGACATAATTTCTAATCAGATCTAAAAAAATGACATTATGGGGACATAATTTCTAATCAGATCTAAAAAATGACATTATGGGGACAAAATTTCTAATCAGATCTAAAAATTGACATTATGGGGACAAAATTTCTAATCAGATCTAAAAAATGACATTATGGGGACAAAATTTCTAATCAGATCTAAAAAAATGACATTATGGGGACATAATTTCTAATCAGAGCTAAAAATGACATTATGGCGACATAATTTCTAATCAGTGCTAAAAAAATGACATTATATGGACATAATTTCTAATCAGAGCTAAAAATGACATTATGGGGACATAATTTCTAATCAGATCTAAAAAATGACATAATGGGGACAAAATTTCTAATCAGTGCTAAAAAATGACATTATAGGGACAAAATTTCTAATCAGATCTAAAAAATGACATTATGGGGACAAAATTTCTAATCAGATCTAAAAAAATGACATTATGGGGACATAATTTCTAATCAGAGCTAAAAAAATGACATTATGGGGGACATAATTTCTAATCAGTGCTAAAAAAAATGACATTATGGGGACATAATTTCTAATCAGAGCTAAAAATGACATTATGGGGACATACTTTCTAATCAGAGCTAAAAATGACATTATGGGGACATAATTTCTAATCAGTGCTAAAAATGACATTATGGGGACATAATTTCTAATCAGAGCTAAAAATGACATTATGGGGACATAATTTCTAATCAGAGCTAAAAAATGACATTATGGGGACATAATTTCTAATCAATGCTAAAAAATGACATTATGGGGACAAAATTTCTAATCAGAGCTAAAAAAAATGACATTATGGGGACAAAATTTCTAATCAGATCTAAAAAAATGACATTATGGGGACATAATTTCTAATCAGAGCTAAAAAATTACATTATGGGGACATAATTTCTAATCAGTGCTAAAAAATGACATTATGGGGACATAATTTCTAATCAGAGCTAAAAAATGACATTATGGGGACAACATTTCTAATCAGATCTAAAAAAAATGACATTATGGGGACATAATTTCTAATCAGAGCTAAAAAATGACATTATGGGGACATAATTTCTAATCAGATCTAAAAAATGACATTGTGGGGAGATAATTTCTAATCAGATCTAAAAAATGACATTATGGGGACATAATTTCTAATCAGAGCTAAAATATGACATTATGAGGACAAAATTTCTAATCAGAGCTAAAAATGACATTATGAGGACAAAATTTCTAATCAGAGCTAAAAATGACATTATGGGGACAAAATTTCTAATCAGATCTAAAAAATGACATTATGGAAAATAATTTCTAATCAGAGCTAAAAATGACATTATGAGGACAAAATTTCTAATCAGAGCTAAAAATTACATTATGGGGACATAATTTCTAATCAGAGCTAAAAAATGACATTAGGGGGACATAATTTCTAATCAGACCTAAAAATGACATTATGGGGACATAATTTCTAATCAGTGCTAAAAAAATGACATTATGGGGACATAATTTCTAATCAGACCTAAAAATGACATTATGGGGACATAATTTCTAATCAGTGCTAAAAAAATGACATTATGGGGACATAATTTCTAATCAGAGCTAAAAAATGACATTGTGGGGAGATAATTTCTAATCAGATCTAAAAATGACATTATGGGGACATAATTTCTAATCAGAGCTAAAATATGACATTATGAGGACAAAATTTCTAATCAGAGCTAAAAATGACATTATGAGGACAAAATTTCTAATCAGAGATAAAAATGACATTATGGGGACAAAATTTCTAATCAATGCTAAAAAATGACATTATGGGGACAAAATTTCTAATCAGATCTAAAAAATGACATTGTGGGGAGATAATTTCTAATCAGATCTAAAAAATGACATTATGGGGACATAATTTCTAATCAGAGCTAAAATATGACATTATGAGGACAAAATTTCTAATCAGAGCTAAAAATGACATTATGAGGACAAAATTTCTAATCAGAGCTAAAAATGACATTATGGGGACAAAATTTCTAATCAGATCTAAAAAATGACATTATGGAAAATAATTTCTAATCAGAGCTAAAAATGACATTATGAGGACAAAATTTCTAATCAGAGCTAAAAATTACATGATGGGGACATAATTTCTAATCAGAGCTAAAAAATGACATTATGGGGACATAATTTCTAATCAGACCTAAAAATGACATTATGGGGACATAATTTCTAATCAGTGCTAAAAAAATGACATTATGGGGACATAATTTCTAATCAGATCTAAAAAATGACATTGTGGGGAGATAATTTCTAATCAGATCTAAAAAATGACATTATGGGGACAAAATTTCTAATCAGAGCTAAAATATGACATTATTAGGACAAAATTTCTAATCAGAGCTAAAAATGACATTATGAGGACAAAATTTCTAATCAGAGCTAAAAATGACATTATGGGGACAAAATTTCTAATCAGATCTAAAAAATGACATTATGGAAAATAATTTCTAATCAGAGCTAAAAATGACATTATGAGGACAAAATTTCTAATCAGAGCTAAAAATTACATTATGGGGACATAATTTCTAATCAGATCTAAAAAATGACATTATGGGGACAAAATTTCTAATCAGAGCTAAAAATGACATTATGGGGACATAATTTCTAATCAGTGCTAAAAAATTACATTATGAGACATAATTTCTAATCAGAGCTAAAAATGACATTATGGGGACATACTTTCTAATCAGAGCTAAAAAATGACATTATGGGGACAAAATTTCTAATCAGAGTTAAAAAAATGACATTATGGGGACATAATTTCTAATCAGAGCTAAAAAATGACATTATGGGGACATAATTTCTAATCAGAGCTAAAAAAATGACATTATGGGGACAAAATTTCTAATCAGATCTAAAAAAAATGACATTATGGGGACAAAACTTCTAATCAGATCTAAAAAATAACATTATGGGGACATAATTTCTAATCAGACCGAAAAATGACATTATGGGGACATAATTTCTAATCAGATCTAAAAAATGACATTATGGGGACATAATTTCTAATCAGATCTAAAAAATGACATTATGGGGACATAATTTCTAATCAGAGTTAAAAAATGACATTATGGGGACATAATTTCTAATCAGAGCTAAAAAATGACATTATGGGGACATAATTTCTAATCAGAGCTAAAAAAATGACATTATGGGGACAAAATTTCTAATCAGATCTAAAAAAATGACATTACGGGGACAAAATTTCTAATCAGATCTAAAAAATAACATTATGGGGACAAAATCTGTAATCAGAGCTAAAAATGACATTATGGGGACATAATTTCTAATCAGATCTAAAAAATGACATTATGAGGACAAAATTTCTAATCATAGCTAAAAAATGACATGGAAACAAAATTTCTAATCAGATCTAAAAAAAATGACATTATGGGGACAAAATTTCTAATCAGATCTAAAAAATGACATTATGGGGACAAAATTTTTAATCAGATCTAAAAAAATGACATTATGGGGACATAATTTCTAATCAGATCTAAAAAATGACATTATGGGGACAAAATTTCTAATCAGATCTAAAAAAAATGACATTATGGGGACAAAATTTCTAATCAGATCTAAAAAATGACATTATGGGGACAAAATTTCTAATCAGATCTAAAAAATGACATTATGGGGACATAATTTCTAATCAGAGCTAAAAATGACATTATGGGGACATAATTTCTAATCAGTGCTAAAAAATTACATTATGAGACATAATTTCTAATCAGAGCTAAAAATGACATTATGGCGACATAATTTCTAATCAGATCTAAAAAATGACATTATGGGGACATAATTTCTAATCAGATCTAAAAAATGACATTATGGGGACATAATTTCTAATCAGAGCTAAAAAATGACATTATGGGGACATAATTTCTAATCAGAGCAAAAAAATGACATTATGGGGACATAATTTCTAATCAGAGCTAAAAAATGACATTATGGGGACATAATTTCTAATCAGAGCTAAAAAAAATGACATTATGGGGACATAATTTCTAATCAGAGTTAAAAAATGACATTATGGGGAATTTCTAATCAGAGATAAAAAAATGACATTATGGGGACATAATTTCTAATCAGAGCTAAAAAAATGACATTATGGGGACAAAATTTCTAATTAGAGCTAAAAAAAATGACATTATGGGGACTAAATTTCTAATCAGAGCTAAAAAAATGACATTATGGGGACAATTTCTAATCAGAGCTAAAAAAATGACATTATGGGGACAAAATTTCTAATCAGAGCTAAAAAAATGACATTATGGGGAAAACATTTCTAATCAGAGCTAAAAAATGACATTATGGGGACATAATTTCTAATCAGATCTAAAAAATGACATTATGGGGACATAATTTCTAATCAGTGCTAAAAAAATGACATTATGGGGACATAATTTCTAATCAGAGCTAAAAATGACATTATGGTGACATAATTTCTAATCAGTGCTAAAAAATGACATTATGGGGACATAATTTCTAATCAGATCTAAAAAATGACATTATGGGGAGACATAATTTCTAATCAGATCTAAAAAATGACATGGGGACATAATTTCTAATCAGAGCTAAAAAATGACATTATGGGGACATAATTTCTAATCAGAGCTAAAAAAATGACATTATGGGGACATAATTTCTAATCAGAGCTAAAAAATGACATTATGGGGACATAATTTCTAATCAGATCTAAAAAATGACATTATGGGGACAAAATTTCTAATCAGATCTAAAAACTGACATTATGGGGACAAAATTTCTAATCAGATCTAAAAAAAGACATTATGGGGACAAAATTTCTAATCAGATCTAAAAAAATGACATTATGGGGACATAATTTCTAATCAGTGCTAAAAAAAATGACATTATGGGGACATAATTTCTAATCAGAGCTAAAAATGACATTATGGGGACATACTTTCTAATCAGAGCTAAAAATGACATTATGGGGACATAATTTCTAATCAGTGCTAAAAATGACATTATGGGGACATAATTTCTAATCAGAGCTAAAAATGACATTATGGGGACATAATTTCTAATCAGAGCTAAAAAATGACATTATGGGGACATTATTTCTAATCAATGCTAAAAAATGACATTATGGGGACAAAATCTCTAATCAGAGCTAAAAAAAATGACATTATGGGGACAAAATTTCTAATCAGATCTAAAAAAAATGACATTATGGGGACATAATTTCTAATCAGAGCTTAAAAATGACATTATGGGGACATAATTTCTAATCAGTGCTAAAAAATGACATTATGGGGACATAATTTCTAATCAGAGCTAAAAAATGACATTATGGGGACAACATTTCTAATCAGATCTAAAAAAATGACATTATGGGGACATAATTTCTAATCAGAGCTAAAAAATGACATTATGGGGACATAATTTCTAATCAGATCTAAAAAATGACATTGTGGGGAGATAATTTCTAATCAGATCTAAAAAATGACATTATGGGGACATAATTTCTAATCAGAGCTAAAATATGACATTATGAGGACAAAATTTCTAATCAGAGCTAAAAATGACATTATGAGGACAAAATTTCTAATCAGAGCTAAAAATGACATTATGGGGACAAAATTTCTAATCAGATCTAAAAAATGACATTATGGAAAATAATTTCTAATCAGAGCTAAAAATGACATTATGAGGACAAAATTTCTAATCAGAGCTAAAAATTACATTATGGGGACATAATTTCTAATCAGAGCTAAAAAATGACATTAGGGGGACATAATTTCTAATCAGACCTAAAAATGACATTATGGGGACATAATTTCTAATCAGTGCTAAAAAAATGACATTATGGGGACATAATTTCTAATCAGAGCTAAAAATGACATTATGGTGACATAATTTCTAATCAGAGCTAAAAATGACATTATGGGGACATAATTTCTAATCAGTGCTAAAAATTACATTATGGGGACATAATTTCTAATCAGAGCTAAAAATGACATTATGGGGACATAATTTCTAATCAGAGCTAAAAAAATGACATTATGGGGACATAATTTCTAATCAATGCTAAAAAATGACATTATGGGGACAAAATTTCTAATCAGAGCTAAAAAAATGACATTATGGGGACAAAATTTCTAATCAGATCTAAAAAAATGACATTATGGGGACATAATTTCTAATCAGAGCTAAAAAATTACATTATGGGGACATAATTTCTAATCAGTGCTAAAAAATGACATTATGGGGACATAATTTCTAATCAGAGCTAAAAAATGACATTACGGGGAAAAAATTTCTAATCAGATCTAAAAAAATGACATTATGGGGACATAATTTCTAATCAGAGCTAAAAAATGACATTATGGGGACATAATTTCTAATCAGATCTAAAAAATGACATTGTGGGGAGATAATTTCTAATCAGATCTAAAAAATGACATTATGGGGACATAATTTCTAATCAGAGCTAAAAAATGACATTATGAGGACAAAATTTCTAATCAGAGTTAAAAATGACATTATGAGGACAAAATTTCTAATCAGAGCTAAAAATGACATTATGGGGACAAAATTTCTAATCAGATCTAAAAAATGACATTATGGAAAATAATTTCTAATCAGAGCTAAAAATGACATTATGAGGACAAAATTTCTAATCAGAGTTAAAAAAATGACATTATGGGGACATCATTTCTAATCAGATCTAAAAAATGACATTATGGGGACATAATTTCTAATCAGAGCTAAAAAAATGACATTATGGGGACAAAATTTCTAATCAGATCTAAAAAAATGACATTATGGGGACAAAATTTCTAATCAGATCTACAAAATAACATTATGGGGACAAAATTTGTAATCAGAGCTAAAAATGACATTATGGGGACATAATTTCTAATCAGAGCTAAAAATGACATTATGGGGACAAAATTTCTAATCAGATCTAAAAAATGACATTATGGGGACAAAATTTCTAATCAGATCTAAAAAATGACATTATGGGGACATAATTTCTAATCAGATCTAAAAAATGACATTATGGGGACAAAATTTCTAATCAGATCTAAAAAAAAATGACATTATGGGGACAAAATTTCTAATCAGATCTAAAAAATGACATTATGGGGACAAAATTTCTAATCAGATCTAAAAAATGACATTATGGGGACATAATTTCTAATCAGAGCTAAAAATGACATTATGGGGACATAATTTCTAATCAGTGCTAAAAAATTACATTATGAGACATAATTTCTAATCAGAGCTAAAAATGACATTATGGGGACATACTTTCTAATCAGAGCTAAAAAATGACATTATGGGGACAAAATTTCTAATCAGAGTTAAAAAAATGACATTATGGGGACATAATTTCTAATCAGAGCTAAAAAATGACATTATGGGGACATAATTTCTAATCAGAGCTAAAAAAATGACATTATGGGGACAAAATTTCTAATCAGATCTAAAAAAAATGACATTATGGGGACAAAATTTCTAATCAGATCTAAAAAATAACATTATGGGGACATAATTTCTAATCAGACCTAAAAATGACATTATGGGGACATAATTTCTAATCAGATCTAAAAAATGACATTATGGGGACATAATTTCTAATCAGATCTAAAAAATGACATTATGGGGACATAATTTCTAATCAGAGTTAAAAAATGACATTATGGGGACATAATTTCTAATCAGAGCTAAAAAATGACATGGGGACAAAATTTCTAATCAGATCTAAAAAAAATGACATTATGGGGACAAAATTTCTAATCAGATCTAAAAAATGACATTATGGGGACAAAATTTCTAATCAGATCTAAAAAAATGACATTATGGGGACAAAATTTCTAATCAGATCTAAAAAATGACATTATGGGGACAAAATTTCTAATCAGATCTAAAAAATGACATTATGGGGACAAAATTTCTAATCAGATCTAAAAAATGACATTATGGGGACATAATTTCTAATCAGATCTAAAAAATGACATTATGGGGACAAAATTTCTAATCAGATCTAAAAAAAATGACATTATGGGGACAAAATTTCTAATCAGATCTAAAAAATGACATTATGGGGACAAAATTTCTAATCAGATCTAAAAAATGACATTATGGGGACATAATTTCTAATCAGAGCTAAAAATGACATTATGGGGACATAATTTCTAATCAGTGCTAAAAAATTACATTATGAGACATAATTTCTAATCAGAGCTAAAAATGACATTATGGGGACATACTTTCTAATCAGAGCCAAAAAATGACATTATGGGGACAAAATTTCTAATCAGAGTTAAAAAAATGACATTATGGGTACATAATTTCTAATGAGAGCTAAAAAAAATGACATTATGGGGACAAAATTTATAACCAGAGCTAAAAAATGACATTATGGGGACATAATTTCTAATCAGAGCTAAAAAAAACAAACATTATGAGGACATAATTTCTAATCAGAGCTAAAAAATGACATTATGGGGACATAATTTCTAATCAGAGCTAAAAATGACATTATGGGGACATAAACCATTTATTTGATGGAAGTCAAACATATTGAAGGTCCTGTCTGCAAAAAGTTATATCAACAATTTGGTCAAAATCCAATAATCTTAAGTAAAAGTTTTACATACCAATAAAAATAATGGAGATCTCATTGATTTAAAGTTGCATACCGAATTTGGGTAAAATCTTAAAACTCCTTTTAAACTTAAACTATGGGAATCAAATTGATAGATGGACAGTTTATTTTAATTTATACTTATTACTACATTACTATTCTAGGAGTAATTATGACCAAGCCTGCTATCAAGACATTAAAGGACATACAAGGTCAAAAGTCTGTTCAAGGTAAGATAATCTATATTTAGAAGCACGTTACTGCAAAATCACTTAATTACTGGTACACCCCACTACTCTGATTGCTCATGTATACAGCATGGTACATGACTGCTCTCCTTTGCTTTCAATAAATGTTGTTTTCAAAAACTTTCAATGTACCTGTTCATTTATTCTATTATCAGTGACAGGCAACAATGATCGTTTTCTACTCAAAAGTATGATGATTTCCAGTTAAGCCTATTGTTGGTAGCATGTGGATGCAGCATGCATTGGAGATGGATAGAATCAATTCAACAAAGCTAATCACCGAAATGGATATTATAATTATGCAATATGTGTACGATTATATACAATATTTTTTTTACAAAATGTATATAATCAGAGATCAAAATTAATTTTTTTTTTGTCAGCAAGTGTATTCAGCTCAATGAATACAAAGAGAATACTTTCTTTTCTTATGTTAAAGACTAGATATATTTCACTGTGTGGTACCAAACATGTGATATTTTACCAAGTGGCAAAGCCACAAGTTAAAGTATATAGTTTTTGGTACCAAAAACAAATTTCTGGTATTACAGTAGGAAAAGAACACTTTCTTTTTATTATATAAGAACTTAGTGCAGAATCAAAGTTTAGAATATTAAACTCAGTCTTTGGCACTACACACTCACCCTCACACCTGTTCATAGATTCACTTCACTGTCAAAGCCTGATTGTTATCAATATACATGTGGCTTAAAAAAGTGGTATGGTTGTGTTGATCTACTAAGATGCATTAAATTATACTTTTATAATTTGTTTTTTTAAGCTATTTGACCCTATCTCATATCAATGCAAGTCCGATTCGGCAATGCATCACAGCAGGTTTATAATTGTTGTCAAGGAAGTAAAGAGAAATAACTTCAGAACGAAACAAACAACATCTAGTTGAATTTCTTTATCAAAGATTACTTTTCGTTTCTAAAATCTAAGGCATTTTTTATTTGTTTTAGCCCACAGAGTAATCTTTTTATGCTGCATGTACAACTTTTGTGGGCACACACAATCAAGCGTCACATGGCATGATGGTAAATCTTATATTTTCAGAGGGAAAATATAAGGATATATTTTTCACACATGAAAATATCTGAATGAAAAATATATGAAAATTATTTTGCCAACAAGTCTTTATATTTCATACAATAAAAAATTTCTTCATTTTTTTCCATCTGAATAAGAAATGGAAATAAAGGTTAGACAATAAGGGTGTTCAGTCAATAAAAAAAAAAATTAAGCGACTTAAAAGATTAATAAAACTGATTTTAATGCCCGTTGTGGTGATAACCATATTACTAATATTAATATCCTAATGTGTGGCTGGGGTCCTAACATCAGCCTATGTGTGTCAATGTGGGAGCCAGATATAATTCACACCAAGCACTTTTTCAGCCTACAGAACAAATTCTGCTCTTTAGATATACTGACAGAAATGTAATATTCCTCTTACTGAATACCAGAACTGCTGTGCAACATTGAAAAAATACATGTAAAATATTGTTTTCCTTCTTTTTACTATATTTTCAGTTGGCTTGTCCACCATATTAGTTTAAATAAAATCTGCTTCCCATTTTTAGCCTCATTGTTGTGTGTGCCATATCAGGACATTGTTGCATTTATTATGTATGCAAAAATCTGGCAAAGCTTCACACCTCCCCTCTCCCTGTACACATGCACACTTTTTTTTTACCCCTCCTCCAACCTGTGTACATATGCTTGATGCACCCCCACCCCCTGAATTATATAGAACAGCCTACCCTACATTTAAATCAAGAATTAATATTATTAACATGTTTAAAAAAGCAGATACTCCACTGACGATTAATGTCTGCACCAAAGAAATAAGCTACATAATTTTACAAAGTTTGTCTAGTGTTTACTAAAATTCAAACACCAACTGAAGCATTGAACAGATTATATATTTGACAAATTATTATCAAGGTTTCACCCCCACCCACCCTATTTCCTATGTTTACTTACATTATCAGTAGACCCACGTACACAAGTGTATGTATTTGGATTAGCCCCCTTCCTCTCCCATCCATGAGTATGTAGTTAATATGTACTTTTCAGATAGTGACGTATGTGAGGTGAAGTTGTTTGCATTTGTAACATGCACAATGGAGATAATGTTGGCATATCTCAATGCTACTTTGATGTAATGTAGCTGATATTTCTTTGGATACTGCACTTGTGGAAATTGTAAATGATCTAAGCGCATGGTATAACAAAATGGATGCTCCCATGTGCTTGAAAAATTAGCCAGAATTAATCAAAAGTACACTAACTTTAGCAGTTATTAAACTAGGGAAAACGAATTTTGCTGAAGTAGGCAATAGCAGCTTCTGAAAGTGCAATGAACAAATTACAAAATATCTGAAAAGTAAAAAAAGTTATCGTACCATTTTTCTACAATTTATCTCTGAAGTCCAGGGAGTGAAAATGACCATGCGGAGCTAGCAGTTTGTTTACATGAGCACATCTTATGTTAGCCCAAGCTGTATACTCTAGAACCTAAAGTACACCCATCAATCATACATCAAAATAAAGGGAATTGAAAGTTCTTCTCCCAACACCTAAGATATACAAAGTCTTTATTATATTGCCAGTATAACCAGTGAAGAAATCCCAGAAAATTATTTTTCTTTAAAATTCTAACCCAATGCAAAGTACGAAACTGTAGAGCGCCACCTTAAAGAACCAATGAAGATGTGTTTTCAACTTATTGAAAAACTTGTCATATTCTGCAGTCAATTTCAAACATATTGATATATCATACATGGTATTTACTTCCAAAATTACAAACACATAGTTAATTTACTATACCCCTCTGAAGTAACTTAAATGTAGCTTCATGACGTCAAAACTGTATTTTAACGTCACTGGGAAATGCTATTATTTTGACATTAAAGAAAGACATTCAAGAATAAATGCATATGAAGTATTTGTTTTATTTTTCAATCCAAACATCAAATAATGTATTTAGATCATTTCCAAAGTTGCAAACTATACTTGGGTCAAGTATACATGTAAATCAAGTGAGAAAAGTGAGGAAAATTCCATAAACCTTGAGGTAATAGTGCAAAAATTGTCCAGCATTGGATTAAGAAAAAAAGTCCTTGATGCTATAAATTCATAACAGTAGACATAAATATATATTTTGTTTGTAAATAATTACTTTTTTCCCCGGCACTAGTAATCTAATTTGAATCTGCACTAATGCTTGTATGTCAAAGAATTGAAATGAAAAGTCAAGGGGAGGTAACTCCTGGTGAGACCATTCCATGGACCAGGAATGTGATTAATGATTACATACATAATTGATTACAATGAAAATCAAATATGTTGACTGCTTTATATGGTAAAATTAATTATAAAACCAAAACATGCAGACTTGTATGCCAAAAAAGGGGATAGGTGTGTTTCCCAACAATTTCAAGCCTCAGCCTGATTATGATGTTACATACTGTCTAAGATACATCACAACCAGGAACAACTGGTAACCATGATGTCACTAATACTACATCAACCCACATTAGCCACTATCTAAGAAAACATGGCTAAAGGAAGAGCTAAGAAAATAGCTATTTGTCCACAAGAGTTCATACAACACAGTCAACCATAGGACTATGGATTACGAGTATCCAAGAGTGACCAACCTATTCAGGTTCCAATCTGGTTCTACATCTCCACAAATAAAGCGCACAAGAATTGATGTATATGAAGAATCACTATCTTCCTGTGGCCCAAATAAAGTGCACCCAAGCTTTGCCCTGAATTGGAGAAAGAAAGAAATGAAGAAAACTTAATTGTTGGGTCACATGTTGCAGCATGTTGTCAACATCAATGGAAATGTAATTATGAACATACCAAAACTAACTAGGATATTGGGAACATTGTGCATAATGTATGACTGAGCTGGAAATTGCAAGCGATATAATCCACCGATGTATAAAAGCAAAACTCAAGGACTGTGTGCCTTTTCAACCGTTAAATGTACAAACTGCAATCTGCAGGAAGCAGAACAGGCTGCCTGTCCAGAAAAGTGCCAAGGACATAGAAAGTGAGGCCCAGGCACAGGAAATTTAAATGCGATGTTGGCACTTTCTTGCTACAAGGCCAAAGTTGGAGTGACTGACTTGCCCATTTAGCATCCTATTACTCAAAATTTCTGCCATATGGGAAACATTTAAATCTTTCTTATATTAAAATGCTTGAATATTTACTAAGAAATTTTGTCTTAGATGTCAAGCTAAGTAAAATTTCACACTTTCTAAACACAAATAAGTGCGAGAGCTTGCACAATATCATTTTTACCTATGCACCTAAAATATCAGTATGGAGCAGACATTTTGATGCATTATGTTATTCATTCCCTCATAGCTCTGAGTATGGTACAGGAAACTTTACGCTCCCACTGACCAAGTCTCATGGAATTGTTCTACTCAGTCTGACCCAGTATTTCAGCTCATAGCAGAATGAGATCATAGAACAGTAAAAGACAGAAGAGGAAATCAAGTCTTCAGTACAAGTACATATGCTACATCAAACGCAAACAAAAAAGCAACAGAAAACTTGTACAAAATTCAATGTTTGCTAATTCAATAAATAATTTTGTACCCAATGAACATCCGTACACTTTAAATCCTTTAAATGAATGCATGTAACAATTTTTAAATGTACCTGACTATCACAGTATACACCACTCCCCCTAGCCCATATTGCCTTGGCATATACCATAGGCTTTACATGATTTTCCTAGCCAAATTTTCTCTTTTTTGGTTCAAGTGATAAATGATCATGTTTTTGTATGACATCTATGTGATACGTCACACTGATATGGTAGTGAATTTACCATAGTTTCAACATAGAACCTTAGTCGGTGAGCCAAAGCAATCTTTCTTTTCCCACGAAAGGTTACATAAATTATTCCATAACCATGTTGTTCATGTGAGCCTGTCCAAATGTGACACTTGCTGCAGACTTGTGTATGTTGAGTTGAAGCTCTTTTATATGTCATTATATCTTGAACTGTTAATTTAGTTTGAAATATTTCTGACTTAGCTTAATAAACCATCACCATATGATACTACAGAATTTTTTTTATATGTCAATACAAAATTATTTAATACCAAGAAAATAAATTTTGTTAATAGTTTAATTTGACAATGAAAAAAAACGGAAAAATATCCAAATTATTACCAGTACAAAGAAGAACTGATGGCATCTTCCTTGAGAAATGTGAAATTAATGAAACATTTTTAAAAACAATGACACACAGAGGTTTCTAATTGCCACTAGTCTATGTCGTATTGTGTACAATAGCAAGGGACATAACTCTTTTCAAGCCCACCTGCAGCCGCTTAATTAAAGCAGAATTTGGAATGTAAAGACATTTAAGTTCTAAACTGCAGTGAATTTAAACTAAATGAGCCAATATTGATACAAACAGCAATAAATATAACTCCATGGGTATACACCCAAATGCTCTTTATGGGGGCGCTCACCAGTTAATATGTACTTTTCAGATAGTGACGTATGTGAGGTGAAGTTGTTTGCATTTGTAACATGCACAATGGAGATAATGTTGGCATATCTCAATGCTACTTTGATGTAATGTAGCTGATATTTCTTTGGATACTGCACTTGTGGAAATTGTAAATGATCTAAGCGCATGGTATAACAAAATGGATGCTCCCATGTGCTTGAAAAATTAGCCAGAATTAATCAAAAGTACACTAACTTTAGCAGTTATTAAACTAGGGAAAACGAATTTTGCTGAAGTAGGCAATAGCAGCTTCTGAAAGTGCAATGAACAAATTACAAAATATCTGAAAAGTAAAAAAAGTTATCGTACCATTTTTCTACAATTTATCTCTGAAGTCCAGGGAGTGAAAATGACCATGCGGAGCTAGCAGTTTGTTTACATGAGCACATCTTATGTTAGCCCAAGCTGTATACTCTAGAACCTAAAGTACACCCATCAATCATACATCAAAATAAAGGGAATTGAAAGTTCTTCTCCCAACACCTAAGATATACAAAGTCTTTATTATATTGCCAGTATAACCAGTGAAGAAATCCCAGAAAATTATTTTTCTTTAAAATTCTAACCCAATGCAAAGTACGAAACTGTAGAGCGCCACCTTAAAGAACCAATGAAGATGTGTTTTCAACTTATTGAAAAACTTGTCATATTCTGCAGTCAATTTCAAACATATTGATATATCATACATGGTATTTACTTCCAAAATTACAAACACATAGTTAATTTACTATACCCCTCTGAAGTAACTTAAATGTAGCTTCATGACGTCAAAACTGTATTTTAACGTCACTGGGAAATGCTATTATTTTGACATTAAAGAAAGACATTCAAGAATAAATGCATATGAAGTATTTGTTTTATTTTTCAATCCAAACATCAAATAATGTATTTAGATCATTTCCAAAGTTGCAAACTATACTTGGGTCAAGTATACATGTAAATCAAGTGAGAAAAGTGAGGAAAATTCCATAAACCTTGAGGTAATAGTGCAAAAATTGTCCAGCATTGGATTAAGAAAAAAAGTCCTTGATGCTATAAATTCATAACAGTAGACATAAATATATATTTTGTTTGTAAATAATTACTTTTTTCCCCGGCACTAGTAATCTAATTTGAATCTGCACTAATGCTTGTATGTCAAAGAATTGAAATGAAAAGTCAAGGGGAGGTAACTCCTGGTGAGACCATTCCATGGACCAGGAATGTGATTAATGATTACATACATAATTGATTACAATGAAAATCAAATATGTTGACTGCTTTATATGGTAAAATTAATTATAAAACCAAAACATGCAGACTTGTATGCCAAAAAAGGGGATAGGTGTGTTTCCCAACAATTTCAAGCCTCAGCCTGATTATGATGTTACATACTGTCTAAGATACATCACAACCAGGAACAACTGGTAACCATGATGTCACTAATACTACATCAACCCACATTAGCCACTATCTAAGAAAACATGGCTAAAGGAAGAGCTAAGAAAATAGCTATTTGTCCACAAGAGTTCATACAACACAGTCAACCATAGGACTATGGATTACGAGTATCCAAGAGTGACCAACCTATTCAGGTTCCAATCTGGTTCTACATCTCCACAAATAAAGCGCACAAGAATTGATGTATATGAAGAATCACTATCTTCCTGTGGCCCAAATAAAGTGCACCCAAGCTTTGCCCTGAATTGGAGAAAGAAAGAAATGAAGAAAACTTAATTGTTGGGTCACATGTTGCAGCATGTTGTCAACATCAATGGAAATGTAATTATGAACATACCAAAACTAACTAGGATATTGGGAACATTGTGCATAATGTATGACTGAGCTGGAAATTGCAAGCGATATAATCCACCGATGTATAAAAGCAAAACTCAAGGACTGTGTGCCTTTTCAACCGTTAAATGTACAAACTGCAATCTGCAGGAAGCAGAACAGGCTGCCTGTCCAGAAAAGTGCCAAGGACATAGAAAGTGAGGCCCAGGCACAGGAAATTTAAATGCGATGTTGGCACTTTCTTGCTACAAGGCCAAAGTTGGAGTGACTGACTTGCCCATTTAGCATCCTATTACTCAAAATTTCTGCCATATGGGAAACATTTAAATCTTTCTTATATTAAAATGCTTGAATATTTACTAAGAAATTTTGTCTTAGATGTCAAGCTAAGTAAAATTTCACACTTTCTAAACACAAATAAGTGCGAGAGCTTGCACAATATCATTTTTACCTATGCACCTAAAATATCAGTATGGAGCAGACATTTTGATGCATTATGTTATTCATTCCCTCATAGCTCTGAGTATGGTACAGGAAACTTTACGCTCCCACTGACCAAGTCTCATGGAATTGTTCTACTCAGTCTGACCCAGTATTTCAGCTCATAGCAGAATGAGATCATAGAACAGTAAAAGACAGAAGAGGAAATCAAGTCTTCAGTACAAGTACATATGCTACATCAAACGCAAACAAAAAAGCAACAGAAAACTTGTACAAAATTCAATGTTTGCTAATTCAATAAATAATTTTGTACCCAATGAACATCCGTACACTTTAAATCCTTTAAATGAATGCATGTAACAATTTTTAAATGTACCTGACTATCACAGTATACACCACTCCCCCTAGCCCATATTGCCTTGGCATATACCATAGGCTTTACATGATTTTCCTAGCCAAATTTTCTCTTTTTTGGTTCAAGTGATAAATGATCATGTTTTTGTATGACATCTATGTGATACGTCACACTGATATGGTAGTGAATTTACCATAGTTTCAACATAGAACCTTAGTCGGTGAGCCAAAGCAATCTTTCTTTTCCCACGAAAGGTTACATAAATTATTCCATAACCATGTTGTTCATGTGAGCCTGTCCAAATGTGACACTTGCTGCAGACTTGTGTATGTTGAGTTGAAGCTCTTTTATATGTCATTATATCTTGAACTGTTAATTTAGTTTGAAATATTTCTGACTTAGCTTAATAAACCATCACCATATGATACTACAGAATTTTTTTTATATGTCAATACAAAATTATTTAATACCAAGAAAATAAATTTTGTTAATAGTTTAATTTGACAATGAAAAAAAACGGAAAAATATCCAAATTATTACCAGTACAAAGAAGAACTGATGGCATCTTCCTTGAGAAATGTGAAATTAATGAAACATTTTTAAAAACAATGACACACAGAGGTTTCTAATTGCCACTAGTCTATGTCGTATTGTGTACAATAGCAAGGGACATAACTCTTTTCAAGCCCACCTGCAGCCGCTTAATTAAAGCAGAATTTGGAATGTAAAGACATTTAAGTTCTAAACTGCAGTGAATTTAAACTAAATGAGCCAATATTGATACAAACAGCAATAAATATAACTCCATGGGTATACACCCAAATGCTCTTTATGGGGGCGCTCACCAGTTAATATGTACTTTTCAGATAGTGACGTATGTGAGGTGAAGTTGTTTGCATTTGTAACATGCACAATGGAGATAATGTTGGCATATCTCAATGCTACTTTGATGTAATGTAGCTGATATTTCTTTGGATACTGCACTTGTGGAAATTGTAAATGATCTAAGCGCATGGTATAACAAAATGGATGCTCCCATGTGCTTGAAAAATTAGCCAGAATTAATCAAAAGTACACTAACTTTAGCAGTTATTAAACTAGGGAAAACGAATTTTGCTGAAGTAGGCAATAGCAGCTTCTGAAAGTGCAATGAACAAATTACAAAATATCTGAAAAGTAAAAAAAGTTATCGTACCATTTTTCTACAATTTATCTCTGAAGTCCAGGGAGTGAAAATGACCATGCGGAGCTAGCAGTTTGTTTACATGAGCACATCTTATGTTAGCCCAAGCTGTATACTCTAGAACCTAAAGTACACCCATCAATCATACATCAAAATAAAGGGAATTGAAAGTTCTTCTCCCAACACCTAAGATATACAAAGTCTTTATTATATTGCCAGTATAACCAGTGAAGAAATCCCAGAAAATTATTTTTCTTTAAAATTCTAACCCAATGCAAAGTACGAAACTGTAGAGCGCCACCTTAAAGAACCAATGAAGATGTGTTTTCAACTTATTGAAAAACTTGTCATATTCTGCAGTCAATTTCAAACATATTGATATATCATACATGGTATTTACTTCCAAAATTACAAACACATAGTTAATTTACTATACCCCTCTGAAGTAACTTAAATGTAGCTTCATGACGTCAAAACTGTATTTTAACGTCACTGGGAAATGCTATTATTTTGACATTAAAGAAAGACATTCAAGAATAAATGCATATGAAGTATTTGTTTTATTTTTCAATCCAAACATCAAATAATGTATTTAGATCATTTCCAAAGTTGCAAACTATACTTGGGTCAAGTATACATGTAAATCAAGTGAGAAAAGTGAGGAAAATTCCATAAACCTTGAGGTAATAGTGCAAAAATTGTCCAGCATTGGATTAAGAAAAAAAGTCCTTGATGCTATAAATTCATAACAGTAGACATAAATATATATTTTGTTTGTAAATAATTACTTTTTTCCCCGGCACTAGTAATCTAATTTGAATCTGCACTAATGCTTGTATGTCAAAGAATTGAAATGAAAAGTCAAGGGGAGGTAACTCCTGGTGAGACCATTCCATGGACCAGGAATGTGATTAATGATTACATACATAATTGATTACAATGAAAATCAAATATGTTGACTGCTTTATATGGTAAAATTAATTATAAAACCAAAACATGCAGACTTGTATGCCAAAAAAGGGGATAGGTGTGTTTCCCAACAATTTCAAGCCTCAGCCTGATTATGATGTTACATACTGTCTAAGATACATCACAACCAGGAACAACTGGTAACCATGATGTCACTAATACTACATCAACCCACATTAGCCACTATCTAAGAAAACATGGCTAAAGGAAGAGCTAAGAAAATAGCTATTTGTCCACAAGAGTTCATACAACACAGTCAACCATAGGACTATGGATTACGAGTATCCAAGAGTGACCAACCTATTCAGGTTCCAATCTGGTTCTACATCTCCACAAATAAAGCGCACAAGAATTGATGTATATGAAGAATCACTATCTTCCTGTGGCCCAAATAAAGTGCACCCAAGCTTTGCCCTGAATTGGAGAAAGAAAGAAATGAAGAAAACTTAATTGTTGGGTCACATGTTGCAGCATGTTGTCAACATCAATGGAAATGTAATTATGAACATACCAAAACTAACTAGGATATTGGGAACATTGTGCATAATGTATGACTGAGCTGGAAATTGCAAGCGATATAATCCACCGATGTATAAAAGCAAAACTCAAGGACTGTGTGCCTTTTCAACCGTTAAATGTACAAACTGCAATCTGCAGGAAGCAGAACAGGCTGCCTGTCCAGAAAAGTGCCAAGGACATAGAAAGTGAGGCCCAGGCACAGGAAATTTAAATGCGATGTTGGCACTTTCTTGCTACAAGGCCAAAGTTGGAGTGACTGACTTGCCCATTTAGCATCCTATTACTCAAAATTTCTGCCATATGGGAAACATTTAAATCTTTCTTATATTAAAATGCTTGAATATTTACTAAGAAATTTTGTCTTAGATGTCAAGCTAAGTAAAATTTCACACTTTCTAAACACAAATAAGTGCGAGAGCTTGCACAATATCATTTTTACCTATGCACCTAAAATATCAGTATGGAGCAGACATTTTGATGCATTATGTTATTCATTCCCTCATAGCTCTGAGTATGGTACAGGAAACTTTACGCTCCCACTGACCAAGTCTCATGGAATTGTTCTACTCAGTCTGACCCAGTATTTCAGCTCATAGCAGAATGAGATCATAGAACAGTAAAAGACAGAAGAGGAAATCAAGTCTTCAGTACAAGTACATATGCTACATCAAACGCAAACAAAAAAGCAACAGAAAACTTGTACAAAATTCAATGTTTGCTAATTCAATAAATAATTTTGTACCCAATGAACATCCATACACTTTAAATCCTTTAAATGAATGCATGTAACAATTTTTAAATGTACCTGACTATCACAGTATACACCACTCCCCCTAGCCCATATTGCCTTGGCATATACCATAGGCTTTACATGATTTTCCTAGCCAAATTTTCTCTTTTTTGGTTCAAGTGATAAATGATCATGTTTTTGTATGACATCTATGTGATACGTCACACTGATATGGTAGTGAATTTACCATAGTTTCAACATAGAACCTTAGTCGGTGAGCCAAAGCAATCTTTCTTTTCCCACGAAAGGTTACATAAATTATTCCATAACCATGTTGTTCATGTGAGCCTGTCCAAATGTGACACTTGCTGCAGACTTGTGTATGTTGAGTTGAAGCTCTTTTATATGTCATTATATCTTGAACTGTTAATTTAGTTTGAAATATTTCTGACTTAGCTTAATAAACCATCACCATATGATACTACAGAATTTTTTTTATATGTCAATACAAAATTATTTAATACCAAGAAAATAAATTTTGTTAATAGTTTAATTTGACAATGAAAAAAAACGGAAAAATATCCAAATTATTACCAGTACAAAGAAGAACTGATGGCATCTTCCTTGAGAAATGTGAAATTAATGAAACATTTTTAAAAACAATGACACACAGAGGTTTCTAATTGCCACTAGTCTATGTCGTATTGTGTACAATAGCAAGGGACATAACTCTTTTCAAGCCCACCTGCAGCCGCTTAATTAAAGCAGAATTTGGAATGTAAAGACATTTAAGTTCTAAACTGCAGTGAATTTAAACTAAATGAGCCAATATTGATACAAACAGCAATAAATATAACTCCATGGGTATACACCCAAATGCTCTTTATGGGGGCGCTCACCAGTTAATATGTACTTTTCAGATAGTGACGTATGTGAGGTGAAGTTGTTTGCATTTGTAACATGCACAATGGAGATAATGTTGGCATATCTCAATGCTACTTTGATGTAATGTAGCTGATATTTCTTTGGATACTGCACTTGTGGAAATTGTAAATGATCTAAGCGCATGGTATAACAAAATGGATGCTCCCATGTGCTTGAAAAATTAGCCAGAATTAATCAAAAGTACACTAACTTTAGCAGTTATTAAACTAGGGAAAACGAATTTTGCTGAAGTAGGCAATAGCAGCTTCTGAAAGTGCAATGAACAAATTACAAAATATCTGAAAAGTAAAAAAAGTTATCGTACCATTTTTCTACAATTTATCTCTGAAGTCCAGGGAGTGAAAATGACCATGCGGAGCTAGCAGTTTGTTTACATGAGCACATCTTATGTTAGCCCAAGCTGTATACTCTAGAACCTAAAGTACACCCATCAATCATACATCAAAATAAAGGGAATTGAAAGTTCTTCTCCCAACACCTAAGATATACAAAGTCTTTATTATATTGCCAGTATAACCAGTGAAGAAATCCCAGAAAATTATTTTTCTTTAAAATTCTAACCCAATGCAAAGTACGAAACTGTAGAGCGCCACCTTAAAGAACCAATGAAGATGTGTTTTCAACTTATTGAAAAACTTGTCATATTCTGCAGTCAATTTCAAACATATTGATATATCATACATGGTATTTACTTCCAAAATTACAAACACATAGTTAATTTACTATACCCCTCTGAAGTAACTTAAATGTAGCTTCATGACGTCAAAACTGTATTTTAACGTCACTGGGAAATGCTATTATTTTGACATTAAAGAAAGACATTCAAGAATAAATGCATATGAAGTATTTGTTTTATTTTTCAATCCAAACATCAAATAATGTATTTAGATCATTTCCAAAGTTGCAAACTATACTTGGGTCAAGTATACATGTAAATCAAGTGAGAAAAGTGAGGAAAATTCCATAAACCTTGAGGTAATAGTGCAAAAATTGTCCAGCATTGGATTAAGAAAAAAAGTCCTTGATGCTATAAATTCATAACAGTAGACATAAATATATATTTTGTTTGTAAATAATTACTTTTTTCCCCGGCACTAGTAATCTAATTTGAATCTGCACTAATGCTTGTATGTCAAAGAATTGAAATGAAAAGTCAAGGGGAGGTAACTCCTGGTGAGACCATTCCATGGACCAGGAATGTGATTAATGATTACATACATAATTGATTACAATGAAAATCAAATATGTTGACTGCTTTATATGGTAAAATTAATTATAAAACCAAAACATGCAGACTTGTATGCCAAAAAAGGGGATAGGTGTGTTTCCCAACAATTTCAAGCCTCAGCCTGATTATGATGTTACATACTGTCTAAGATACATCACAACCAGGAACAACTGGTAACCATGATGTCACTAATACTACATCAACCCACATTAGCCACTATCTAAGAAAACATGGCTAAAGGAAGAGCTAAGAAAATAGCTATTTGTCCACAAGAGTTCATACAACACAGTCAACCATAGGACTATGGATTACGAGTATCCAAGAGTGACCAACCTATTCAGGTTCCAATCTGGTTCTACATCTCCACAAATAAAGCGCACAAGAATTGATGTATATGAAGAATCACTATCTTCCTGTGGCCCAAATAAAGTGCACCCAAGCTTTGCCCTGAATTGGAGAAAGAAAGAAATGAAGAAAACTTAATTGTTGGGTCACATGTTGCAGCATGTTGTCAACATCAATGGAAATGTAATTATGAACATACCAAAACTAACTAGGATATTGGGAACATTGTGCATAATGTATGACTGAGCTGGAAATTGCAAGCGATATAATCCACCGATGTATAAAAGCAAAACTCAAGGACTGTGTGCCTTTTCAACCGTTAAATGTACAAACTGCAATCTGCAGGAAGCAGAACAGGCTGCCTGTCCAGAAAAGTGCCAAGGACATAGAAAGTGAGGCCCAGGCACAGGAAATTTAAATGCGATGTTGGCACTTTCTTGCTACAAGGCCAAAGTTGGAGTGACTGACTTGCCCATTTAGCATCCTATTACTCAAAATTTCTGCCATATGGGAAACATTTAAATCTTTCTTATATTAAAATGCTTGAATATTTACTAAGAAATTTTGTCTTAGATGTCAAGCTAAGTAAAATTTCACACTTTCTAAACACAAATAAGTGCGAGAGCTTGCACAATATCATTTTTACCTATGCACCTAAAATATCAGTATGGAGCAGACATTTTGATGCATTATGTTATTCATTCCCTCATAGCTCTGAGTATGGTACAGGAAACTTTACGCTCCCACTGACCAAGTCTCATGGAATTGTTCTACTCAGTCTGACCCAGTATTTCAGCTCATAGCAGAATGAGATCATAGAACAGTAAAAGACAGAAGAGGAAATCAAGTCTTCAGTACAAGTACATATGCTACATCAAACGCAAACAAAAAAGCAACAGAAAACTTGTACAAAATTCAATGTTTGCTAATTCAATAAATAATTTTGTACCCAATGAACATCCGTACACTTTAAATCCTTTAAATGAATGCATGTAACAATTTTTAAATGTACCTGACTATCACAGTATACACCACTCCCCCTAGCCCATATTGCCTTGGCATATACCATAGGCTTTACATGATTTTCCTAGCCAAATTTTCTCTTTTTTGGTTCAAGTGATAAATGATCATGTTTTTGTATGACATCTATGTGATACGTCACACTGATATGGTAGTGAATTTACCATAGTTTCAACATAGAACCTTAGTCGGTGAGCCAAAGCAATCTTTCTTTTCCCACGAAAGGTTACATAAATTATTCCATAACCATGTTGTTCATGTGAGCCTGTCCAAATGTGACACTTGCTGCAGACTTGTGTATGTTGAGTTGAAGCTCTTTTATATGTCATTATATCTTGAACTGTTAATTTAGTTTGAAATATTTCTGACTTAGCTTAATAAACCATCACCATATGATACTACAGAATTTTTTTTATATGTCAATACAAAATTATTTAATACCAAGAAAATAAATTTTGTTAATAGTTTAATTTGACAATGAAAAAAAACGGAAAAATATCCAAATTATTACCAGTACAAAGAAGAACTGATGGCATCTTCCTTGAGAAATGTGAAATTAATGAAACATTTTTAAAAACAATGACACACAGAGGTTTCTAATTGCCACTAGTCTATGTCGTATTGTGTACAATAGCAAGGGACATAACTCTTTTCAAGCCCACCTGCAGCCGCTTAATTAAAGCAGAATTTGGAATGTAAAGACATTTAAGTTCTAAACTGCAGTGAATTTAAACTAAATGAGCCAATATTGATACAAACAGCAATAAATATAACTCCATGGGTATACACCCAAATGCTCTTTATGGGGGCGCTCACCAGTTAATATGTACTTTTCAGATAGTGACGTATGTGAGGTGAAGTTGTTTGCATTTGTAACATGCACAATGGAGATAATGTTGGCATATCTCAATGCTACTTTGATGTAATGTAGCTGATATTTCTTTGGATACTGCACTTGTGGAAATTGTAAATGATCTAAGCGCATGGTATAACAAAATGGATGCTCCCATGTGCTTGAAAAATTAGCCAGAATTAATCAAAAGTACACTAACTTTAGCAGTTATTAAACTAGGGAAAACGAATTTTGCTGAAGTAGGCAATAGCAGCTTCTGAAAGTGCAATGAACAAATTACAAAATATCTGAAAAGTAAAAAAAGTTATCGTACCATTTTTCTACAATTTATCTCTGAAGTCCAGGGAGTGAAAATGACCATGCGGAGCTAGCAGTTTGTTTACATGAGCACATCTTATGTTAGCCCAAGCTGTATACTCTAGAACCTAAAGTACACCCATCAATCATACATCAAAATAAAGGGAATTGAAAGTTCTTCTCCCAACACCTAAGATATACAAAGTCTTTATTATATTGCCAGTATAACCAGTGAAGAAATCCCAGAAAATTATTTTTCTTTAAAATTCTAACCCAATGCAAAGTACGAAACTGTAGAGCGCCACCTTAAAGAACCAATGAAGATGTGTTTTCAACTTATTGAAAAACTTGTCATATTCTGCAGTCAATTTCAAACATATTGATATATCATACATGGTATTTACTTCCAAAATTACAAACACATAGTTAATTTACTATACCCCTCTGAAGTAACTTAAATGTAGCTTCATGACGTCAAAACTGTATTTTAACGTCACTGGGAAATGCTATTATTTTGACATTAAAGAAAGACATTCAAGAATAAATGCATATGAAGTATTTGTTTTATTTTTCAATCCAAACATCAAATAATGTATTTAGATCATTTCCAAAGTTGCAAACTATACTTGGGTCAAGTATACATGTAAATCAAGTGAGAAAAGTGAGGAAAATTCCATAAACCTTGAGGTAATAGTGCAAAAATTGTCCAGCATTGGATTAAGAAAAAAAGTCCTTGATGCTATAAATTCATAACAGTAGACATAAATATATATTTTGTTTGTAAATAATTACTTTTTTCCCCGGCACTAGTAATCTAATTTGAATCTGCACTAATGCTTGTATGTCAAAGAATTGAAATGAAAAGTCAAGGGGAGGTAACTCCTGGTGAGACCATTCCATGGACCAGGAATGTGATTAATGATTACATACATAATTGATTACAATGAAAATCAAATATGTTGACTGCTTTATATGGTAAAATTAATTATAAAACCAAAACATGCAGACTTGTATGCCAAAAAAGGGGATAGGTGTGTTTCCCAACAATTTCAAGCCTCAGCCTGATTATGATGTTACATACTGTCTAAGATACATCACAACCAGGAACAACTGGTAACCATGATGTCACTAATACTACATCAACCCACATTAGCCACTATCTAAGAAAACATGGCTAAAGGAAGAGCTAAGAAAATAGCTATTTGTCCACAAGAGTTCATACAACACAGTCAACCATAGGACTATGGATTACGAGTATCCAAGAGTGACCAACCTATTCAGGTTCCAATCTGGTTCTACATCTCCACAAATAAAGCGCACAAGAATTGATGTATATGAAGAATCACTATCTTCCTGTGGCCCAAATAAAGTGCACCCAAGCTTTGCCCTGAATTGGAGAAAGAAAGAAATGAAGAAAACTTAATTGTTGGGTCACATGTTGCAGCATGTTGTCAACATCAATGGAAATGTAATTATGAACATACCAAAACTAACTAGGATATTGGGAACATTGTGCATAATGTATGACTGAGCTGGAAATTGCAAGCGATATAATCCACCGATGTATAAAAGCAAAACTCAAGGACTGTGTGCCTTTTCAACCGTTAAATGTACAAACTGCAATCTGCAGGAAGCAGAACAGGCTGCCTGTCCAGAAAAGTGCCAAGGACATAGAAAGTGAGGCCCAGGCACAGGAAATTTAAATGCGATGTTGGCACTTTCTTGCTACAAGGCCAAAGTTGGAGTGACTGACTTGCCCATTTAGCATCCTATTACTCAAAATTTCTGCCATATGGGAAACATTTAAATCTTTCTTATATTAAAATGCTTGAATATTTACTAAGAAATTTTGTCTTAGATGTCAAGCTAAGTAAAATTTCACACTTTCTAAACACAAATAAGTGCGAGAGCTTGCACAATATCATTTTTACCTATGCACCTAAAATATCAGTATGGAGCAGACATTTTGATGCATTATGTTATTCATTCCCTCATAGCTCTGAGTATGGTACAGGAAACTTTACGCTCCCACTGACCAAGTCTCATGGAATTGTTCTACTCAGTCTGACCCAGTATTTCAGCTCATAGCAGAATGAGATCATAGAACAGTAAAAGACAGAAGAGGAAATCAAGTCTTCAGTACAAGTACATATGCTACATCAAACGCAAACAAAAAAGCAACAGAAAACTTGTACAAAATTCAATGTTTGCTAATTCAATAAATAATTTTGTACCCAATGAACATCCATACACTTTAAATCCTTTAAATGAATGCATGTAACAATTTTTAAATGTACCTGACTATCACAGTATACACCACTCCCCCTAGCCCATATTGCCTTGGCATATACCATAGGCTTTACATGATTTTCCTAGCCAAATTTTCTCTTTTTTGGTTCAAGTGATAAATGATCATGTTTTTGTATGACATCTATGTGATACGTCACACTGATATGGTAGTGAATTTACCATAGTTTCAACATAGAACCTTAGTCGGTGAGCCAAAGCAATCTTTCTTTTCCCACGAAAGGTTACATAAATTATTCCATAACCATGTTGTTCATGTGAGCCTGTCCAAATGTGACACTTGCTGCAGACTTGTGTATGTTGAGTTGAAGCTCTTTTATATGTCATTATATCTTGAACTGTTAATTTAGTTTGAAATATTTCTGACTTAGCTTAATAAACCATCACCATATGATACTACAGAATTTTTTTTATATGTCAATACAAAATTATTTAATACCAAGAAAATAAATTTTGTTAATAGTTTAATTTGACAATGAAAAAAAACGGAAAAATATCCAAATTATTACCAGTACAAAGAAGAACTGATGGCATCTTCCTTGAGAAATGTGAAATTAATGAAACATTTTTAAAAACAATGACACACAGAGGTTTCTAATTGCCACTAGTCTATGTCGTATTGTGTACAATAGCAAGGGACATAACTCTTTTCAAGCCCACCTGCAGCCGCTTAATTAAAGCAGAATTTGGAATGTAAAGACATTTAAGTTCTAAACTGCAGTGAATTTAAACTAAATGAGCCAATATTGATACAAACAGCAATAAATATAACTCCATGGGTATACACCCAAATGCTCTTTATGGGGGCGCTCACCAGTTAATATGTACTTTTCAGATAGTGACGTATGTGAGGTGAAGTTGTTTGCATTTGTAACATGCACAATGGAGATAATGTTGGCATATCTCAATGCTACTTTGATGTAATGTAGCTGATATTTCTTTGGATACTGCACTTGTGGAAATTGTAAATGATCTAAGCGCATGGTATAACAAAATGGATGCTCCCATGTGCTTGAAAAATTAGCCAGAATTAATCAAAAGTACACTAACTTTAGCAGTTATTAAACTAGGGAAAACGAATTTTGCTGAAGTAGGCAATAGCAGCTTCTGAAAGTGCAATGAACAAATTACAAAATATCTGAAAAGTAAAAAAAGTTATCGTACCATTTTTCTACAATTTACCTCTGAAGTCCAGGGAGTGAAAATGACCATGTGGAGCTAGCAGTTTGTTTACATGAGCACATCTTATGTTAGCCCAAGCTGTATACTCTAGAACCTAAAGTACACCCATCAATCATACATCAAAATAAAGGGAATTGAAAGTTCTTCTCCCAACACCTAAGATATACAAAGTCTTTATTATATTGCCAGTATAACCAGTGAAGAAATCCCAGAAAATTATTTTTCTTTAAAATTCTAACCCTATGCAAAGTACGAAACTGTAGAGCGCCAACTAAATGGACCCTTATTTGGAAATGTAAACAGATCATTGTAAATATGGTGTGCATTGATTAGTCTATTGCAGAATATCCAAATATGGCAAGCAAGCCTTATTTGGAAAATCTTGTTTTATCTGTCATTGCATAAAAAGGTACAGTTAGTATAAACATTTTAAATATAATTCATCTGATACAAGCTTAATAACTTTATTATAAGCTGACATATTAACTCTACTTACGTAATATATATTAACCAGTCATCTATCTTTCACTTTGACAACAGTTTTATTTGCTCCGTTATAAGCCTAACAGAATTACAACACAGTCGCGAGTGATAATTACAGTTTCAGTGATTATATTTTATATCCACCATAGACCAACAAGTAGTCTCCGATTTTATTTTTCCCTGACATTACTGGTAGCAGAGATAAACCTGGTAGGGTCATAAACCATACTGAAGACCCTCCAAACATTTCTGACTATAGAATGATCACTAGTAATTATTACATTTATTTCCACTGATTGTGGCATGCAGACAGCAAGTAAAATCCCTCTTCTTATAACCCATGGCATTAATTTCTTCAGAACACTTTTTTTTAATATTATTCTATGTTAGAACAGAACATCTATATATACATCTATTAATGACGTTTTTTTTTACCTTTACTGACACATGTATGGAAAGCAGCATCACTCCTGGGCAAGAACAATGTCTGGAAACCTTCCTGTCAGGACTATATCACTGACTGATTTATTGTATTTTTACAGCGCACCAGCACTGTTAGGCATTTTAGAGCCACACAACTTTTTACACGCAATGTATAATCATTTAAAAATGATAAAAGATTTTGTATCACTAGCAATGGACTATGGATAAAATGAAAAATAAATTTTATTCAAAATAAAAACTGTAATGAGCTGACAAAATACACTAAATAATAATACTAATTTATTATTATTATTATTATTATTATTATTATTATTATTATTATTATTATTTATATCAGTATTTTCAGCAAAATTTAATAAATCAAATGGTATTACTGAATAGCATACATACAAGTGTATGTGTATACATACACGCATAATTAATAAAATACATGTTAGAACTTAACACAATCTCTAACTAGATCATTTTTAATCTGAACACTATCAAATAATGTTTACAAGAGAAAACGCACATAAAGATAAAAATAAATGCAGGCACATACATACATAGTTACATACATACATAGATAGACATATCATATGTCATGAAAACATGAGTGTTATCCCACATGTCCAAAATTAATATTATTCTAAACAGAATTATCTGGTGACAACTGCCTCTGTTTAAATGGTAAACATTGCAGTATTTTATTTTCATCAACCGGTCGAATTTGGTATGCATTTTGCTTCAATATTGGTGGCAGAAACAGCGCAGAAATGCCCGACAGCATTGTACACACACACACATATATATAATAGTTTTACTTCATAAGCTGTCAACAAGCGCATGTGACATGGTTATTGTATATGGAATCGCATCACAATTACTATTTTCAGTACCCACGAATGTAGTTCTAGCCTATTTTTAGAATATTTTTCCTCTCTCATTTTGGTGGTGATAGAAGAGTTATATTAATTCATTTTTGGTAAGGATTTAAAGGTAATTGTTTATTCTTGAGAATATGAGCTCAGAGAGTGGTTGTCTGGGTGTATTTTGGCAACAGTGCACATTGAGTAATAAGGCCTTGGTGATGATCCGGAAGCAAAATCGGTGTTCTATTTACATGCTGTTCTGTTTACAGTGCAGCGGGTTACTAGAAACACCGAAATACACTGAAAAACCAAAATACAATGAAATACACACTGAAATACACATGTATTTATATGTTCTCTCTGTGTCTATCGGTTTCCACACACACATTTTGTTTTTGTTTGAATAATAATATACAGCAAAATAAAATATCATATATGTCATTTTGATATGAATTATTTACTTTTTTCCTATTTATAGCACAATTCATGTAATGATGTCACTTGGTCGCACTTGATTCAACAGACCCGATACATTGAAAATCGTAGTAATACATACACAGAGTGAAAGGGAAAAGTATCGAAGTATCAAAAGTATCTGCTGACATATTATATGTTTAACATAACTTTTAATGATATAGTTTTTTTTATCAATAAAAACCATTTAATTTTTGTTTAAAAGGTTTCCAAATATGTGGCATATATATACTGGTTATGATGATATGACAGCTGATTGTAAGGGGTGTTAAGAAAGTCTATTTTTGGAAATATGTGAACGGTGAATAGTCATACATGTTTGAATAATGTGTTTGTGTGTGTGTGTGTGTGATTAGAATTTTTAATGTAGCTTTAACAATTTTTCAGTCACATCGCTACGATGTCTGCAATGAGGCAGTTTATAGTGATGACTACTGGAGCATCATGCCACAGACATGAAGCATGATGTCCCACCCAGTCACATTATCCTGACACCAGGCCGACCAGTCCAAACACTAACCTTCAAATGCTGAGTGCCAAGTGAGGCAGCTGTTAGTACCATTTTTGTAAGTCGTTGGTATGACTCAGCCAGGGATCAAACCCATGACCTCCCACTTCCACGACGGACGCTCAAACCACGAGGCCACTGGATGTTTGAATAATAATAAAAAGCAAAATAATTTAAATTTATATGAATTATTTATTCTTTACTTGATTTGACATATATATATATATATATATATATATATATATATATATGATAAACGGCAAATTGAAATACATACACAAAGTGAAAGTGAAATGTAACAAAGTACCAAAAGTGTATACGATAGTATATATGCAAAGAGTGAGATTAATATTGTGATCATAACAAGCCACAATATATGATGATAGACAAAGATAACTCAGGTAAGCATTTTTGTATTTAAAAAAACAAACATGTATTACCGTATTTACCGTATGTTTTCGGACTGCAATAAATAATTACTTTTTTTGTTGTCCGAATACATATTAAATTCTTTGATTAGGTGTCCGAAAACATACAAGTGAAGATAGAATTATGCCGCCCCCCCCCCCCCACCCGTCCGTAACGAAGTTACCGTTAGCTCACATGACAACGTGCTGCCATGAAGTAAAACAAGTATTTTGTCTAACACCACGGAAAGGATAATTAATGAAAAATTGGCATTACTTGCCTATTTTGTCAATTTGATACATGTCCATCCACCAGAAAACAAAGCCATACATGTATTAGAGCCACGATTGTGTACGTATTTTCCGAAAGAACCGCCATATTAACTTAGTAATCTTGCAATCCAGTTTAACCTTCTGCTAATGATCATTAAAATCTACATTACAAACGCACGCAAGCTTTATTTCTGTGTAATTAAGATATTAATACAAACTAAATAAAAAGATTTTGGAGTTGTAATTCTTAAGATATTTTGGGCAGAAACATTTTAGTATCGCGAGTCGAAACACCGGTACATGTATGATGGCTATTCTTAGAGCACCAAGGGTGAGAGGCTCCAAATGGGGTGAGTGTTGTTTGTATGCCTACGAAGGGTAAAAATAAAAAGCAATTTGCAATATACGAGTAGGCGTGATTAATATGTTGATATTTGTTTTAAATAAAGGGGATGCATTTGTTGTGGTTCTCTCTTCTTTTTTTTTCCCACCTAGCCGAGGGTAGATTAAAATGAGCAAAGCTTGCCGGCTGGAAACGATCTACTGCTCGAAGATTGTAGTGATGCATGTCAGAGATTTCAAAGTGTCTGGGTGTTAATTGTTAATAATATAACTGGTGGGATTTCTTTGACAGATGTGTTCGGAAATAAAAGGCAGCCATCTGGATTTTATTAAAAGAGCACACGATGTACCTAACATTTAGCACCCACAATCAAATATATCGTCTACCAAGAGGTTTATTACCTGTAGAACAATAACTATGTTTAAACCTTTGTATATAATGCCTCAGGGATAAGGGGTTTGTTTTGCTGGACAATGCCAATGAATTTTACTAATCCATACCGACTCTGATGTATTGTTTAATGATATAAAGCAGGGGTCATGGTTTCTAATCAAAGCCATAACTGTCACACCTGTATGAAGTGGTTTCGTGTGTAACAATGTCTATACTGACAACCAATCATATTTTTGTAAGCTGAATCAAACTATTAAAATAAAAAGTATAAATAAAATACCCACCACATACAAAAGTTAGTATACTGGATAGCTATCATTGTGAAACATAATATTGTTAGTACTGTAATAAATTTGATGAATAAGTTTATCATACGTTATGCAACAAGTGAGGAGGCACTGCCTAGTTCTTGGAGGGACTCGCCCTTGCCAAAATCGTCTCCAAAGAGACCAGTAGGCCGTCCACAGAAGCGACTTCGAATTAATGATTCTGAGGAAGCATCACAAAAACAACCGCCTACGAAGAAAGCTGCTCTAGATGACGAGTCTGATCAAAATAAAATAGCACGCGTGTATCATCGTATGTTGTCATATATGTGACGCGATCAAAATGTCGATACCGGTCTGCAAATATCACAATATGATTTGAGAAATCTATATCCGATCTGTTACTTTTCGTTGGAACATCTTGATTTAACAAGACAATCCGTTGTTGATATACACTTTAGAGCTCGTGTAACACGTCCGACTAATGCAACAGGTGTTGTCACTATCCCGAATTACATGTAATTAATAATTTTAAATTATATTAGTTCATGGATGTTCATGATCGTATTAAATAATTGGCGACCAAATGAAGCGAACTTTGTATCAGTTAAATTAACGGTAAACACGCTGTAAATTTTACATGAAAACGATGAAGCAGATCATCCAAGATTGTGTCCAAAAACATAAATTGTAGAAACAATTATAGCGGAGCAACGTCCGAAAACTTACAAGGCATTTAAATATGATTTTTCCCCGAAAAAAACGGTGTCCGAAAACATACAGTGTCCGAAAACATACGGTAAATACGGTATTCATTATTTGGCATAGTTTAATTAAACACATAATGTATCAGGTTTTAATGACTGCATAATTTGAGGACACAGATGAATAAATTAATCCAATAGTATTCAGGATTATGCTCCTCTTGAAAATAGAACTACAAGTCATGTTGCACAAGACAAGGTAAAATAAACCTACCGAAAACAATAAAATATAGCACATTATGACAAAATCTCTTTCCAGGGTTTTTCCCGGGTTCTTCTACCACCATTAATACTGGCCGCCATGTATAGCCTATTGTGTTGAAAAAATGGCGTTAAACCATACAAATTTTTTTAAAAGCTCTTGTTCATGTTTAGCATTTCATGGTGCAACAACAGTTGTCTGACCATCCATCGAAATCATGTATTTTGTGTCTATGTGTTTGAACAAGTTTGTGTCAATTTTCTCCAGTCTCTTTTTCTCAACTCAAATTGTTTATGACTGTCGGCAAGCAGGAATTCTCCAGTGCATACTAGATGACTCCTCAGATTTCTGAATTGTCCGGTTACTAATTCATGTGGTAGTTGCACAAATTCTGTCAGCGTTTTTGTCTTCCATTCAACTGTCTGTTTTAGAACGTTGTTCATGGATTCACAGTTATTATTTTTCCACATGTGGTCTATTTGATAAATTCTTAAGGGATTATTGACTTTTAGTTTGATATTTGTCTTTAGTTTTTTCTGAAAGTAATTAGGAAATTTTCCTAAATATCCAGCACAATGATTTTCTAACACTTCACATTTATCGGTCAAAGCAAATACTGTCATTGGCGCCAACTAGTCCGTCTGTCCCAAAAATTTGTTTCATGATAATGTTCCGGTCAGTCACAGTAACTGCATCGTCTGTCAATATATGTCTAACGTATTCTTGTAAATGGCGTGTGCACAGAACGTGTGTTGCTTCTGGCATAACTGCTGTAATGCCTTTGACTAGAGCATTCTCATTAGGGCATAACTGACTTTTGATCCGGAAATCAGATTCCACCGGATATGAACTTCCGATTAATCGAAGTCGGACAAGGCAGGAACGACCGATTCGGATAATAAAAATAATAAAGTTGAATTTCTATTGCGCCGTGTCTAACACTGCGTGTCATATGATAGTGCGTTAATAAAGTTAAATAAGAAGTCAGAAAAGTCCAATATGGTCAACACAACCACGCTGTGAGACAATCTATTTGAACTGGCGGGTGAAAACCGGAAATGAAGCCGGATATGGTAAAGTACTAAGTAACATGCCAGACATGGCAAAACCAGATACCAGAAACCCGGAAATGGAAGATGAAATTTTTTAGAAAAAAAAATACGGATTTAGCATTTCTGATTAATTGAATCATATCCGGAATCGGAAAAATTTCATGCCCAAAATCCAGAATCGGAAATTAGTAGAAAAATGCTAATCGGTTATGCCATACTTCTCATCATCACTTCCAATTACAAGGCTCTTAAGATTCGAATAAATAAGTTTTACTTTCAGATGATGGAAAAAATGACTAAGTTTCGAAAATGCTCTTGTCATGAATAAAGAGCGGTCCGAGAAAGATTGGTGGTTCGCCTAATCTGACTCATTTTACCGCGAGTTGCTTGTAACATGTTACCATCACATGCATTTTACACAGCATAAAAGTTCTGTCAATGCCAAGGACAGTCTGCCAGGAGCAACAAAGATTTTTAATGTATGTTATCTGTTCGTCTGTGTACAAAATGACACAAGGAGGTTTGGCACTGGTCCGTATAACTGATATTACAAAAGGGTTACTTTACGTTACCAAATTTTTTAAATGTTGGATTTGGTCAGCAATATTATTGGAGTGTCCGGGAGCTTTTCTGTCCTTTGAGTTTTTAATTTTTGTTTGTCATACATTTTTTGAAGTCCTGATGGTTGGGACAAATTATTTGATGCGGTTTCATTTTTCCAGTCATTTCTGTAACCCTGTCTAAAACAAGGTCAGGAGTCCGCAAATACTCTGTCTGTCGCAAGTTTCCATGCAGCGTTAACTCAGGAAATTTCCCTACATATTCAACCAGTGACAAATACTTGCCAGACCATGCTCCCCTAGCCATGTGACCCTTTTTTTTTTCTTTTTGTACATATTGTCCTGAGTATAGTACCTGTGGATCACAACAACTTGATCTTTGCCAGGTTGCAGATCAAAAGGAAGATACTCGGTTTTCTGCTGGACTTGACTTTTTAAACAATACTTCCCATTTTTTTTTAAAATCATAGTCTGACTATCGTTGTCAGATTTAGGGGATGCACCAGAAGATGTATCCCATAAACCTGTCATCCGAAAAAGAGCTTTTGCCATCATTCGACCTCTTTTTGCATTATTCAAAATGAAATACACATTTTCTTTCAAACCAAATGGAATGCATTCTACACTAGAATCTGATTTTAACAAAAATTTCACTGCTTTTCCCATGTCAAGAAAATGACACTTCTAATTTGCCTTTTGTTGGATGTTTGTATGTGTCATTTCCATCTTTTATTGAGATGCTGGCACTTAGTGCATAAATGTGCACCATTTCAGAATAGGAACCAGCCACAATAGCGTCTTTCACAAGCTCTGAATAGTCACTAACAACAATGAGATTATCACAGATCAAATATACAAAACTGTTGGACTTTTTATCATAGTAAATAGAATTCAATATTAGTTCTATTGCAGTTTGAAGTCGCAGAAGTTCATGCAAGTTTTCTGAACCAGTCAGTGCTCTAGAAACTGCTCTATATAAACAGTTTCCATCACCACAAATGGACATTGGTACAAGTTCCCGTAAAGTCACTGGATACAGTAGAACCTGTCTTGAAAGACCACCCCTTCTGCCAAAAAATAATGGTCTCTCAAGACAGATGGTCTCTCAAAACAGGTTTCTCACCGTCCATTCCAAATTAAGCGACTTACAAAAAAAAGATTGTTTTTTTAACTTGAATAAGAAATGAGATCAAAAGGAGAACAATAAATGTACATGCAGTGCAGTCAATTAGAACATTAAGTGACTAGAAACAATACACCGTCCGTTTCGGAGATTACATTCGAAATGATAAGTCGTTATCATACCACCATTGTTACAGACTGATCAACCTATCCAATAAAGTACCACCAATTGACACGTGCTATAACTAGGAAAAAGTAAATAATTTGTATTAAAAAAATCGCATAAATCATATTTTATTTTGCTTTATATTATTATTCAAACAAAAACAAAAATAGTGTGTGTGTGGAAACCGATATATACTGAGAGAACATGTAAATACACGTGTATTTCGGTGTTTCTAGTAATCGCTGTGCTGCCTCGAAAAAAAAATGACTGTGAGCCCTTCGTCTTTGGAGGTATTTTAGATTAAGATACGATTTGTATTGATTGTCACACGGTGGAAATGTCAGAAATGAGAAATATATGTAGAGAACATATTGTAAAATTAATTCTGATGCATGTCAGTTTGAAACATACTGAATTATGAATACGCATATTTTTCTTTGAAAAACATCCTCTGCCAGATTGTCGTGGGACTGTTAGCTTTCGCCATCTTGCGTCATTCGCAAGCAGTCCGTAGGCTGGCGAATAGTTGTCATAAACATTCACATCACCTGATTAAACTAAACAATTTTTAGTTATCTGAAATATCCAATTACAATTTAACTTCAAGAGTAACCAAAGACACAGCTCGCTGTTTTCAGATTTACCGCTAAAGGGCAACTGATATCGTAATTTGGACCAGTACATGTTGCAAAAAGCTATGATATAAAGACGTGGGAATTTTAATTTGTCATTAAAGTATATTACGAACAAAGTATAATAAAAGAAAATAATAAAAAGATTATTAAAAGTGATGCCTCCCGAAACAAAATGTGGCTGAATTATTTAACTATTTTCACGACGTTTCGTAGTATAGGGGAGGTATATTCACATACAAAGAACGGCTACATACACTGGGTATGTATTATGACCAACACCTAACATGGGCACACCACATTGATGACCTTGTAAAAAGATGTAACCAGGACCTAAATCTAATCAATAGTCTTAAAGGCACACAGTGGGGTGCTAACCAGGAAACCATAATAACACTGTATAGGGCTTTAATAAGATCAAAAATAGATTACGGCTGCCAAATATACTCATCAGCCTCGAAAACACAACTTAAAAAATTAGATAGTATCCAACGAATAGCCCTAGTAAAGAGCACTGGAGCTCTTAACTCAACCTCGACAGCCGAACTGCATGTAATAACAGGGGAATTGCCCTTACATCTTTGGCGGCAAGAACTCGTGTTAAAATATGCAGCGCGACTGTCCACTCACCCAAAAACGCACCCCACGCTCCTGGCCATAAATAAATCAAATGTCCCATATAGGAAAAATTTAAAACTAAAATTACCTATGGGAAAGCAGGTACATCAATTAAAAACAATTTTACCTGTGAACCTATTCCCATTAGAACATAACGTAGTGTACGAACATGAACCTTGGAACAACGTACAACCCAAAGTCAACACCTCCCTAACTCAAAAAGGCAATAAACAAAATCAGGAAAACACCCTTAAAATAGAAGCCTTAGAAATCATCAACTCTCAGTACCACCAATACACAAAAATTTACACGGATGGATCCAAAACTACAAATCCATACAAAACAGCTGCAGCAATGGTCATACCAGAGCATAAAGTTCAAATAGGCAGACGTCTCCCAGACCACTGCTCTATTTACACAGCAGAATTTTGGGCCATCCTAAAATCATTAAAATGGATTGAAGAATTCAAACCCAATAAGGCAGTGATTATTAGTGACTCGCTAAGTGTCCTATCTTCAATCCAAAATAACACCACCAAAAGTAGGGAAGAATTTCTCAATCAAATAAATGCCAAACTAAAACAACTACATAATGAAAATATGCTAGTAGAATTCATGTGGATACCTTCCCACATAGAAATTTATGGCAATGAAATGGCGGATAAACTAGCCAAAGAGAAACTAGATGAACCAAATTATGAGCCACTACAATATAGTACCTCCGAACTATATAGCATAATAAAAAACCCAAATAGACAAAATATGGCAAAATGATTGGGATACAAGTACAAAAGGGAGAGTGTTGTACACTACTGTTAGGGAAGTAAATAGGAATAGAAAACCGCCCAAGGGCTCACCTAAAGAACAAACAATTATAAATAGAATCATTATAGGAAAAACCAGGCTGGCAAACAGCCACGGAAAATACATAGGACCCTTTCCTCATAATATTAACTGCTACAATTGTAACACCCCTGAAGATCTCCACCATGTCTTCAACAATTGTATTAAAACTAAAAAAGAAAGGGACAAATTTAGATCACAACAGCAAGAAATAAAGGCCCCTTATACATACCCAGAAATTATCCAAAATACCAACACTAACATATTAGGCACATACAAAAATATGTTAGAATATCTAAAAAGCATAGGGAAAATAGAAAATATCTAAAAATAACCCCGCAAAACATCCTAAAAGACCAAAAGAGCCAGGTAGTGTAAGCCCCTAGGATAAATAAAACAAAAATTTAACCTTTGAGGGCAGGAAAGCTAAGAAACGGTTAAGGCCCGGGGTGCGGAAGCTGGGCGCAACAATAGGACACCTTTGACGTGTCGCTTAACGGCCCCGTGTATTTACGGCAAAGGCCCGTTTGTTGTCGCCTGGTCGCCGCGCCTCACGGACCGGACCATGGGGCGGCGTCTGGGTGTAACAGTGGATAATCCTTGACGTGTCGCTTAACGGCCCCGTGTATTTACGGCAAGGACCCACTTGTTATCACTTAGTCGCTAACCCACATACCTGACCCAAAACAAGGGAACAATAAAACAAAAATTTAACCTTTGAGGGCAGGAAAGCAAAGAAACGGTTAAGGCCCGGGGTGCGGAAGCTGGGCGCATCAAAAGGATACCTTTGACGTGTCGCTTAACGGCCCCGTGTATTTACGGCAAAGGCCCGTTTGTTGTCGCCTGGTCGCCGCGCCTCACGGACCGGACCATGGGGCGGTGTCTGGGTGTGACAGTGGACAATCCTTGACGTGTCGCTTAACGGCCCCGTGTATTTACGGCAAGGACCCACTTGTTATCACTTAGTCGCTAACCCACATACCTGACCCAAAAAACAAGGGAAAATTATTATATAAATTCGGCCACACTTACCGGGGCTCACAAACGGGAAACAAACCATTACCGCAAATAAGGTCATAAATAGAGAACTTTATAAATAACAATCTAAAAGTAGTAGCAGGAACGAAAATAACCTACTGCATATTAATACTGAAATAAAAAACATCTCAAAAATAACATCCAAAACATCAGTAATAGGGTGTCATTCATAGGAAATAGGACTAACACGATCCTCTCCACCTCCACTTCCTCCTTTCCTCTGAATCTTTTTCTCTAGAAATACAACCAAGTATACAGTGTAAAATTATACATTTAGATCAAAACGAAAATAAATTAAATAGAACCAACCAGTGCACTGAGAACAATGCACAAAAATCAGATAGTAAATTAAGATAGGACCCAAAATTAGTACCTATAAGGTAGTCTAAAAACCCAAAGACTATCAGGCCCAGCGACACAAGGTCGCAAAACTAAATAACACAAGACAGTAGAAAATAGAAGTCCCATAAATTAGAACATATAAGGTAGTCGAAGACCAAGACTATCAGGTCCAGCGGCACAAGGCTGCAAATATAACTAAAACTACTGATAATAGGATTACAATAGGGCCCCAAATAGTGACTATAAGGTGACCCAACATCCAAGGTCATCAGAAACAGCAACACAATGTTGCAAGAAATATACAACTAGGAAACAACAAGCAATTAAAACACACAGAGCACCAACTATAAAAAACACCACAAAAGCACTGTATTACAAAAGTTGTATTATACCTCAAAAACAGCACAGGTTATACTAATAGGGATGAGGGACGGATACCAACCTTGCCTGGCACTTCGCCTCGCACACCGCGCCTGCTACAGTAACTTCACGTGCTTAGCACGTCCATCAATAACCAACAACAAGAGGTGGCTAAATATGAGTTTGTGCTGGAACTATTCCCACTCATATATATACAGGCCCTACAATCACACCGCAGTAGCTCAATAGTTACTCGGATGTGACGGTCTAATTAAATAGTGTTCCTTGAACACATAAACGCCTGCAGGGTGGTGGCTCCATTCCCACCCTCAGGATAAATTAAATAACCGTCCTTTGATGGATAAAACAGTGACAAGAGCCTTCGGGACGAGTCACTTAAAGCAAATTGCAAGTAAAAAATGTAATTATTTTGTTGGAGTCGCTTTTCTGACGAACGCACAATTCAAACATCATTTGGACCTATTTGGAAGCCATTGTTATACGAACATTATTATACTGTCATGTATTCTGAATTTAAGGCATTATTATTATTATTATTATTATTATTATTATTATTATTATTTAATGAGTGGAAATACTAGTTTTCAAACTTTTGTTGAGAAATATAACATAAAATTTCAATTATGATTCACTGAAAATATTTAAATTCAAACTCCAAAAATCAATAGGAGCAAATTGTTTGTCATAATGGCTATTATATAAATCTGATCCTCACTGTAAAAGAATCTATTCTATTTTAATTTATCAAAATAACCAAAACTGTAATACAGTAATATACCCAACATGGCATAAATTGCCATTGCTTTTCACCTGCTGCAAAAACAGTATGCACAAACAGAAAAAAAACTTTCAGATTAAAATCCTTTAACAGGCAACAAGCACTCGCCCCTGATTAGAGGTCTGGCTGTTATGTAAAGGCAATTTATTGTGTTTAACTTTTGTTCATAGTTATAAGTTGTAAAAAGAAGGTTTACATATCTAACTCTTGTCCATCAGTGTAAGTGTAAACAACTTTTTTATATAGCAATAATTCAATGACAGTCTTGTTTACAATTAGACTCGTTTTCCATAGGGATTCTTCACACCGTATTATATTATAGCTTAAGTGAAATTGTATAAATAGGGATTCAATAAACCAATAATTTGTTCCTCTTTTATATCAGTCTATCAGAATCTAGTTGTGTTGTCCAAGTCAGATATAACTCTTGAAGTTGAGTTAAATTTAAAATATTCATTGTAATTACATATACTATTGTACTCTCATCAAGAGGGCCTCAAGGGAGAATAGTCCTTGACTAATGAGTCACCCTCTATAAATAAAGCATTATTATTATTATTATTATTATTATTATTATTATTATTATTATTATTATTAATGTGCTCATTCACCTTTTACATTTATATATACTACTTTGGGATTATTGTGAACTCATTCTAGACTGCATCATTGTGTTACAGTAGGACATTCAAAACTTTTGGAAATTAGTTGGAATATTCTACTATTTTGGACATGTGGTAGGATATTTAGGATTATTTATTTAATTTACATTACTGTCTCTTTTGAATAGGCACTTTGTGAAAAAAAACCTTGTTTATTATTTTTTTTTAAATTGGTGGTTTCACTTTTTTCTGTTACATATTTTAAGATGTAGTCGTAACACTGGGGATATAATGAGTACCAATAAAGAAGCCACGATATGCTGACAGCATTTCATAACAGATCGCACATTACCTCAACAAGATTGACAATATTATACAGATTCATCGATTGCCTGAGTTAAACAGCAAAGGGGTAACAAGGGAAAGGAATAAATCTGATCTATATCTCTGGTTTTGGATCTGACAACAACAAAATGTTTAAGTTTTATGTATTTAGCCAGTTCGGTTTAAGGGATACTGACAATTCCAAATGTTAATCAGTGTACTAAAAACACTGTGGTTTTGCAGGTAAAATTATACCACTTTATAGAGTATGTTATGTATATTTGATATAAGTCATTTATATTTATTTTTATTTTTGTTTGTTAGATTTAAATTTGGCATTTTAAGTTTTAAGATTCGTTCATTGAAGAGGGGGGGGGTGACCTTTACTTTACAAGTAAACAACAGATGTTAACCTCATTTTCTGACCTTGCTTCAGAGTGTAAACAAGCTTCTAAAATGATTGGTTGATTCCAAGGACATTAGAGCTTTACTTTAAAAATGATTGGTTGATTCCAAGGACAAAATGGAGTAAAGTATAAACATCTTTCTAATTTAGTTGGGTCATATGATGTTTGCGTGATTTATTGAACGTGAGATTGTTCTGAGAGATTCTGGAAGTTAGTGACCCCTTTCTTGTTTACGTAAATACAGGTATATGTGATGTTTTGGAGCGAGATATTTAGTAGAAGTTGGGCTTTTATAATATTAAGTTGTGTCTTCTTTTTGAGTTTTTTTTAACTACCGTGTACTGGAAATTGTGTGTATTCGTTTGGAGCAAGAGGAATTATTTTATTATTTATCTGGAAAAGAATATTTGCTCATAGATTTTCATTAACAAGAACTGACTCAATCAAGTGACATCGTTGTCCATATTGGATTACATTGTCAAGATTCAAACCGGGAACTATTAGGACATTTTATTATCAGGACTCTTGCAATTCCACTAGTGGATTATATTGTGAATTCTGTTTGGATTAATGTTTGGACTTGATTCTCTAAAACCATAAGTTTATTTATTTTCTTTTATGAAAATATTTGTACTTAATAAATCGTTGTTAAATTTTTACAGGCTTATTATTTTCACTTCTTTCCATGTTGCTGCTTATTCGAGCCTAAACACGTAACATAGAAATTGGGAGCTATCGTCCGAGATTGAGATAAATTGGCTAGAATTTTTCTCAGAAAACTTTTGTTTTAAATTTGATTTCCCCTAGTTTTTGAAAATTTTAAATCTTTAGTGAGACTGACAGGCTTGTATTAAAATGACATCTAAAGTAGAAATATTTCTTTCTAATCCTACCCAGGAGCAATTAGATCTTTTCAAAAAAGATGAGTTGATTCAGCTGGCCAGAAAATATGATCTTTCTGAAGTTAAGGCTTCTTTAATGAAACAAGATATCAAAAAGATTGTGGTCCAATATTTGGTAGAAAAGGATGTTTTGGAACAAAGTACTTTGATTTTGGTCAGTAAGTCTGCATCAGAGTCTGACATTAAACTAAAGGAATTAGAATTAAAATTCAAGATGTTATTAGAGTTCAAGAAGCTGGAATTTCAGGAAAAGGAGAGCAAGAGACAGGAAAGGGAGAAAGAAAGACAATTACAATATGATAAAGAGGAGAAAGAAAGGCAAATTGAATTACAAAAAGAGCAGATGCGAAGAGAGAGAGAGAGAGAGAGAGAGAGAGAGAGAGAGAGAGAGGCAAATTGAATTACAAAATGAGCAGATGTGGATTGATAGAGAGAGAGAGAGAGAGAAGGAAGAAAGGGAATATCAAATTAAAATTAAAGAAAGGCAAGTGAAAATCACCATCATACTTCAAACCCAAATTTAAGTTTTGATTTAGCAAGGAATATAGATTAGTGCCCCCTTTCAGAGAAAAAGAAGTAGAGAAATACTTCATTCATTTTGAAAAAGTTGCAGAAAATTTAAAGTGGCCAAGGGAGCATTGGACTCAGTTATTGCAATGTGTACTAACTGGTAAGGCTAGTGAGATTTACACTTCACTGTCTGTTCACCAAAGTGGTGACTATGATGTGGTTAAAGAATGCATTCTAAGGGGTTATGAGTTAGTACCTGAAGCTTATTGGCAAATATTCAGAAATTACAGAAAAGAAGCTGGACAAACTCATGTTGAATTTGCTAGAGAAAAAGAGCAGTTGTTTGATAAGATGGTGCTTAGCCAAGAAAGTCGAACAAGATTATCAAAATCTCAAGCAAATTATATTAATTGAAGAGTTCAAAAACTGTGTCCATAGTGATGTTAAGTCTTATCTTGATGAACATAAGATTGAAACCTTGGAAAATGCTGCTCGAGCTGCTGACAAATATTCTTTGACACATAAGGTTACTTTTGTTAACAAGACTTCTACTCAACAGTCTTCTGGCAGAAAAGTATTTCCGCCTAATACAAGCCCTTCTAAAACTCAAACTAACACAACTTTCAAAAATCAAACTTCAGAGAAGCTTGATTCTAGATCCATGTCTCTTCCGACATGTACCTATTGCAAGAAAAAAGGACACGTTATTTCTGATTGCTACGAATTGAAAAATAGGCATCAGAATCAAGATAGACAAGTTCCAAATGCTTTTATTTCTAAGAGGTCAAGGTCACGGTCATGTATTGAAAACAATACATTTGGTGGGTCTAATAAATCCCAGTCTGATTTTATTATGGAGAATTATGAACCATTCATATCGAAGGGCTCTATATCACTCTTGGGTGATTCAGCCAATCCCACCCCTGTTAAAATTTTAAGGGACACAGGAGCTTCTCAGATTCTTTTATTATCAGATACTTTTGCCTTTTTCTGAGAAGTCTTCTTCTAATGAAAGTGTTCTTATTCAGGGAGTATAGTGCAGCTTTGTTAATGTTCCTCTCCATTGTGTAAATTTGTCATCAGACTTAGTGTCAGGACCTGTGACAATCGGAACAGTCTCGGTTTTACCTGTTAAGGGCATTCATTTATTGCTAGGCAACGACTTAGCTGGAGACAAGGTTGTCGCTAATCCACTTGTAACTGACAAGCCTAATTTGGATCAGAAAGTTGATCCAATTGAAAAAGAATTTCCTGATATATTTCAAGCTTGTGTAGTTACCAGAGCTATGGCAAAGAAAGCTCTTGAGAATGATGTTGATGAAGTCAGCATTCCTTTAGCTGATACGTGTATAGGTCAGGCTTTTGATGGGGCCACTTTTACTCCTTGTTTGGATCAATCAGAAGGTATTGATCATAGTGAACCTCTTTTAACAACTCATTCTCTTTATTCTAATCAAGGTGATAAACGACAGTCACTTGTCGTCGAACAGGAAAAAGATCCTGAGATCTCCTGTTAATTTCAAGGGGCCATAAGTGAGACTGAAGCCACTTTAGTTCCTGTCTGTTATTTCATTAAAAATGGAATTCTTATGAGAAAATGGAGAATAGTAGTTCCAAAACCTTATAGACAGGAAATACTTAATCTGGCCCATGAAACTCCTTTGGCTGGTCATTTAGGGATTAATAAAACTTATCACAAGATCTTGACTCGCTTATCTTTGCCAAAAATCAAAAGTGATGTTACCAAATACTGTAGCAGGCCCGCACCTAGGAAATTCTGGGCCCCAGGCAGCTGACAGAGTTTGGGCCCCTTTCATGTTTCAAATATGTGCGTATATTTTAAAACGCGGGCCCCTATCTAGCTCAGGCCCCTGACAAGTGCCATGGTTGTCCCCCCCCCCCTGGTGCGGGCCTGACTGTAAATCTTGTCATACTTGTCAAATGGTAGGTAAACCCAATCAGAAGATACCTAAGGCTCATCTACAACCTATTCCTGCCTTTGGCAAACCATTTAGTAGAATTACATCGTCAAGATTTGAACTGGGAACTATTAGGACATTTATTTATCATGACTCTTGCAATTTCACTAGTGGATTATATTGTGAATATTCTTTATGGAATAATTTTTGTACTTGATTCTCTAAAACCGTAAGTTTATTTATATTTTTTTATGAAAATATTTCTACTTAATAAATTGTTTGTTAAATTTTACAAGCTTGTTATTTTCACTTCTTTCTATGTTGCTGCTTATTCGAGCCTAAGCACGTAACACCATGTTGGTTTTTAATATTCCTGCCACTTCACTTTGTAGACCTTTTTTTTCCTCGATGTCTTGCACAAGCTAATACCGGTAGTTTATCAACTATTCCCCAGTTTTGCGTTGACTCTCGGGATGCGTCCCTCGAGTTCTAACTGGTCTGATCCATGTGATGGGCTCTTTGTAGGTCTCACTGGATCTTTTTCCTGGGAGGGCTAGATCTCCACGTCTGGTACAATCAGTAGGTCACCATGACCTCCTTCTGGTTTTTCGGTCAGCGAGTGCTGCTCTCGTAGTGCTGGATCACTGTATACTTTCAAGTGATTAGCATGAACCAGGGCTCTCTGCAGCTTATGAGTACTGCAGTCATGTAACATATACATGTAGTATGGTCCAGTCCATTTGTTGTGGAATTTTGAAGATTTCCCAACAGGTACTTTTGGGTTGTGTAACCATACAAGTTGACTCAAGTAGAAGTTTGGCTCAGATGCTTTACGGTCAAAATATTCTTTGTATTGTTTCTGTTTTCTTCCAATGTTATCCTGTGCTGCTTTCTCCAAAACATGAAGTTTGTTTTTCAACTTTTGTAAATATTCAGCTACTGACTCTGATAATTTTCCATTTTCATTTGAATCCAGTGTAAATCTAAAGGAAGACGCATTTCATGTCCAAAAACAAGTTCATATGGAGAAAATCCAGTAGAGTTTGTACACTTTGTTTTCCGGTAAGCCATGAGAATGCCTGGCAACACATCAGCCAAGTTTTGCTGTTGTTCATCAATATAAGTTCTAATAGACTGAGCAAGTGTCTACCAGCTAATTCCCCTAAATCCAATAAAATTTTAAAATATAATTTAACACATATTTTCCATTTTTGAATTCTCCACCAAACTGTTGTAGCTGATTGGGGTGGGTGGCAGCTACATTGGGGAATTAGCTGGTAGATCCAACATACAAACAGCTTGGTTACATGTTTTCTTTAATTCAAATTCAAACTCTCTCCAGCTAGTTCTCCTCTGGTAAATATATAAGCCTAGAGCGGACTTCACTGGAGACAACAGATATCATATTTCTGTAACTGGCTTGAATTGTTTCTGGTACATAGATCTGTGTTTCCTACATTAAACTAAACATTTAATATCTCACTAATGAGTTGTCTAGAAGTTGATTTAAAAACATATAAATGATTATAATATATCTGTTATAATATATCTGATCAGACTCACACTCACTTTCAACCTCTTCCTCTAAATACAAATGTTAAATAAATGGGGTTTAAGTGTAAGGTTGACAAATATTGTCCGAGTTCAATTATAAAATATCTATTTCTTTAAAATCCATATCTGAGATATTCTTACTAATTAGAGAAACATAATCTAATATCTTGTCTCTAATATCATCATCATTTTCAAAATCTAAAACTAATTTTAAGTTCTGTAAATAATCATTTAATTAATTTGCAAAAACACAACTGCCTGTTCTCACTAGACTTAAACCAAAATGATTAATGCCCTTAAGGTCATAGGGTGAGTGTACTGTAAAGATTCTGCTTATATTGTTTTGGAAGGACAGTCCCTATTACAGTAATCTCGAAGAGCTCTTTGCAGCTGGAACTCTGTGATCTTAGTACTGTAGTGGGATAATTTGGCTAAATGGACTATGTGATGTTTTTCTTAGCAGCTTTACAGAAATGTAATGAATAGTGAGTCGGGTGGAAAATCAAAGCCTCTCTGCATTACAGTGGTGTCTTTTAGCAGTGTGAAGATGGTACCTAACACTGCTATACCAACTTTTGAAATTGTACTCTGCACTTGGTGGCTGGGGCATGCATTTCAAGCAAGGAATGCAGGGAGTTATCAAGTTGTTCTGCTGTAGGAGGTAAGCAAGTTGTTACGTTTGCTTGGATGTCATGCATTAGTTTGGTTCTATTTATCATACGGAGGTTTCTCTAAGTAGTAAATAAAGGTAGAGGATTAGGGACTGATACGTCCATATGGCATATAATGCAGAGGTGATCTGATGCAAGTTCATGGGATACAAGGGTGGACTGTAGGATGATATCATCAGGTCTATGAAGAATCCAGTCTAAAATGTGACCATGTTTATGGGTGGGTTGGTTAACTGACTGTTTAAGGTTGAAAACATGAATGGAATCTTGGAGTTTTGATGTGTACGGATTTCCAGGACAGTCAAAATAAAAGTGGAAATCTCTCAGAATAATCAGGTTGCCATCTATCGAATTTCCGTACTCCAGGAGATTTGGAAATTGCTCCAAAAAGATAGATTTGATAGCTTGTTTTTTCTACTAGGAGGAGGATGGTAGAGGTAGAAAAATTGGACTGATCTTTGATCCAGTGTGAGTGTTGTTCAGGCTAGTTCAAACAATGTGTGGCAGAAATTGAAAGTTGTGAGTTGTTTTGTATATGTGTTGTAGATCATACAAATTTACATAAGATCAGATAGGACAACACAACTTCAAGGTTTATTTGTGGTCTTTTCCTAATCTGACTGTTCTCAATACTGAGTATAATGTTATTCAACATTTTCTTTTCTTTATTTGTTACTAGAGAAGTTATATTACCGTTTGAACCTGTTTTTGTGAAATTACTGTTGTGATTTGCTTTTAAAAGCAATATCTGCTTATGTTTCAATATCCAATGGAAATAAGGTATAATCAGTGTACAAACAGTAAAACGTATATAGTATGGACACTAAAAGGGACTACAAAATGTCTATAGATATTGGTGAATTTGGCATGAAAAAGTAATACATTAGGTTTATAAATGTCCTTTTTGGAATGGGTATTAAAGACAGTTGTAACTAGGGCTGTTTTTCCTGTACCCTATAACTCTTGATTGAACTTACTAGCTTTTAATTGCCAATATCATGACATACTGATGTCTTCAATTCCCTGTGCAATTCTTTACTTTCATCTTGGAGAATTACCAATAATTAGAGCAATAACAAACTGAAATAGCTTAAATGTCATTTTTGATTCAACAGTTTAGGCTCATAACAAGTCTCTGCTTTATATTCTTCTCAACATTCTTTAGTAAATAAGTTTCAATGAATTCTGGGGGAGTGAAGGCTACCTTCTAATCATTATGTCGACCAGCTAACAGTTTTGACTCGTACTTTAATCTTGCCGTCAGACAATAATGAAAGCTAAATTTGTTCATTTGATGTAATCTTATACACAAGTACATCAATGGGTAATTCTACCTCTGAATTCAGTCATTGTAAATATCAGCACATTTTCTCACCCCTCTGCAGCTAGTCAAGTCTTTGAACTTGCTGCCAAGCTTGTGGGTCATATTCTTCAAATATGCTTACAATGACAACATGTACATCTGGGGGTCTTTCAGCCACTGAATTTTTGTGTGTGTAAATATCAGCACAACTAATATGATCAATTGATCAACACATTTTCCCACTCAACAGGTGGTTGAAGCAGGACTAACATGTAAATAACAACTATTCAACCATGTGCTAATGCTTACATTAAATATAATGTTTTTCATATCAGGATGTGACCAATGCAATATTTTATTGTGGAGTTTTTTTTCATATCAGGATGTGACCAATACAATATTTTATTGTGGAATTTTTTACACAGATGGTAACCACAAAATGTAATTTGTCAGTATACAAGTGTATTTCACACTGGTTTTGTCTTCATGTACTCAAAATTTCCATTGTTTTCTCATAGTGTAAATGCTACTCACTGACAACAGGTCACCCCTTACTGATGAATTTAACTTCTGTCAGAACCACTATCCCAACACTTATTGCAACTTTTTGCCAATGTTGATAATATTTCCTTGGGCCTGAGGATGTTGACATAAATGGGTAGGACAGTACTATTACCTGATCTTTTTCTTTTTAAAGTCATTTCTGTCTAATAACAAATCTTAGACATTTTGTAAGTGCTTACTGGCTGTTTTTTCATTTAAAAAAATGTTTCCATGATACTGAGCTGAGAACTGAAAGTTACCAGAATTTTGTTGCATACCAATTCCATGCCAAATATGGCAGCCTTTACCTGATCAAGGATATATCTATTGAATTTTTCATGTGTAAAAAAAATAAAGGTCTTCATTATCTTTGTCATAATTTTAATCTTTCAGCTAGTGTTGTTCCGATTATCGATTATAATCGATAATCAGTTGGTTGAGTGAACCAATTCGCCAATCGATTGTGAAACGCCATAATCGATTGCATGGTAAGGGAGACAACTGTGAAGCGCTTGGCACAGACTAGTTCAATCCCTTTGTTTGTTGGGAAGAAAACCGAGGATTCCGAACAAAATGTTAAAACCCCGCTAAATATCATACACGTGCCATGGATGAAAACGATCGCAAAATAATATATCCATATCCTGGAGGAAAAGCTCGTTCTCGTGTATGGACATATTTTGGATTTTACAAAATACAGGAGGGTCCACCGACAAAGGAGAATTTAGATACAACGAAGGTCATATGCAAACTCTGCAGAAAGGAATATGCAAACAAAGGTAGGTCCAGCTATTCTCATTGAAATCAACGCGGGGATACATTTATTTTTGGCAAACACATTCTCCAATACATAGTGCAAAAAATGAACAATATTCTAATTTTTTGTGGTGCTACACGAAAACGAAATTATCATGTGATACGCGTTACATTTTAGGACTGTGGAACCATATTAGCCTTCCGATCCACAACAGTAAAGCTAAATTATTTATTCCCTTCATAACTTCCAAATATATAAACATACACCATAGTTAGATTTTTTTGGATAATTTGGAAACAAATAATGTCGTCAACGACGAATGCAATTATTAGGAGACAGAACAACCTCGTATAAAATAAATGAGTTGCACGCACGCACACGGAAAAACGTTTCATGGCATTCCAGTATCAAATATTTTAAATCAAGAATTTTATTTTCATTAAATCATTTGTGTACTTTGTGCTTTCCTCTAATATAGCATGTGTTGTTGTTAAAATACTTCAAATTTCTTTTCATAATAAAGCTCCATGTCATGATTATGATTGAAATACATAAATAATCACAAGATTATCCTGCTATTTAGGCATATATGATAATGACGGAAAAGTGATCTCTGAGGTTTGTTACAGATATTCCCTGAGACATGTGACTATTTAAAAACATAAAATAACTTTTTAAAATGTTGCAGATTAATTTTAAAATATATATACAAATTTAATATTAATTTTAATCCTGATTTTCTTTAAATAATTTCATTCCATTCATTTAAGATACTTGTGCATAAAGAATTTGTTGTTTGCTCTATTTTCTTCTCAATATAAAAACATTTATTTCAAATACATTCCAGGCAATACCACAAATTTGGCCTTTCATCTTGATCATGACCATAAGGAAATGGGATCAGCGACAGCAAGAGGTGCTGATGTTTCCCCCCAGCCACCCAAACAGACTAAGATTGATGAACAATTTAAGAAGCCAACAGAAAGGATGTCAGCTACAAAGCAGAAAGAAATTGATGATGCACTCTTGAAACTTATTGTTGGCAAAGTTCTTCCGCTAAGCCTTGCTGACCATACATATTTTAGAAACTTTGTGATGCTTCTTAATCCAAGGTAAGTTTTAAATGATAACATTAAAAATTAGTAATATTTATTTAAACTGACAGTGAGAAAAGAAAAAAAGTGTGAATCCATTTAATTCTAGATGTCAACACTGTTGAATTTTGAATTTTCATACCTAAATTAAGCAGTATTTAATTAAATATAATGCTGTCCTGTCTAAATAAACATTAAATAAATTCATTGTTTTCACTATATTTAGACACAGTAAATATTCCAAATACATGTCTTGTTTGACTACCATGACTAAATGTTTCAAACTTTACATTTTCAGGTATGAAATTCCAGGTCGTAAATTAGTGTCCTCCAAACTAGCTGAGAAGAAAGACCAGGCTGAGAAAAAAGTAAAAGAGGAACTACATGATGTTCTTGATATAGCTGTTACTCACGATGCATGGACTTCATTAAATACAGAAAGTTATAGTACAGTGACTGCACATTTTATTTCCAAAGATTGGGAATTGAAAAGTGTTGTCTTAGAAACACGAAAAGTTGAAGGTAGTCACACTGGGGAAAATATAAAAGAAAGCCTGTTGGCCACTCAGAGGCGATGGAATCTTCCAACACCAACTGGAGTAACTGATAATGCAGCCAATGAGATCACGGCTTTTGATTTACTTCAATGGACTCGATTTGGTTGTTATGGTCACAGATTCAACCTTATTGTGAAAAAAGCTTTAGCTATACCAGAACTGTCACGAATCATTGCAAAGGGGCGCAAACTGGTGACTTTTTTCCATCAAAGCACGAGCATAAATGATTTGTTAATGAGAAAGCAGCAGTTACTACTTGACATAGGTGCTAGAGGACACAAGCTCAAGATGGATGTTCCAACTAGATGGAATAGCACTCATGACATGCTTGAACGACTGCTTGAGCAAACACCTGCTATTATGGCTGTTATCAGTGACCCAAACATAAGCAAGTCAGCAGCCGCAACATTGAAAAATTATGTCTATACATTTGACGAACAAGCATTGGTTGAAAAACTTGTGGAAGTTCTCTCACCGTTCCTGAATGCAACAGATAGTGTATGCAGAGACAAATCACCAACCCTTCATAAAGTTATCCTAATACTTCTTAAACTTACCAAATGTATAGAAACAAATGCTGATGATCTACCTTCAATCGCTAAATTTAAAGATGTAATGAGACAAGAACTTGACAATAGTACACAGGACAAAGATCTAGCTCTGTTGGGCTGTTTATTGAATCATACTATGAAGGATCTGGAGTTTCTATCTGACAGTGAGCGAGCAGATGGACATGCTCTGCTTTTGAAGGTTGCTCTTGATATGGCTGATGTTAAAGTGAATGTCCAAGTGGAGCCAGGGACTAGTGATGAACAACCTTCAGACTCATTGCCACCTCTACCAATTGCACCATCACTACTAAATGTCAGAGATGACAACACTAAAACTGTGGTTACACTTAGTCCGCCAAACAAGAAAGCAAAGGTCAATGTTGACATGGATGATTGGTTGCAAGATGTTGTTTGCCTTGGTGAAAGTCAACAGCCAATAACAGATGTCATCCACCAGGAGGTTTCTAGATATCTAGTTGCTGCTCCATATGATACCAATCTCACAATGTTACAGTGGTGGAAACAAAACTGCCAGTTCTACCCCCATCTTAGCTTACTAGCTCGGAAGTACCTAAGTATTCCGGCATCATCAGTATCCAGTGAGAGGGTATTTAGTCTGGCTGGACATCTTGCCAGCAAGAAACGGGCTCGTTTAAGTTGTGACAATGTGGACCTGATAATATTCTTAAACAAAAACATTAACTATTGGTAATTTGGTAGTGTCAGTGTAACAAGCACAAGGAGAAACAGTATTCTGAAAAATGATTTTTGTGTTCAGCATTGCTCAAACATTACATGATTTTGCTGATAAATAGTTCAGTTAGTTTGAAAGTTTTTGTAATTGGTGTTCTTTTGTTTTGTTTAAACTGCTTTGATTGTAGTATTAGTAACTAATGACAAGCAAGAAAAACATTTCTTTCTATACTTTAAACAATTGAAAAATCACATATGAATAAAAGTGTTCTGGGGGATTGTTAAGTCTTTCAGCTGCATAAAACTGATAAGCCAAAGAAAGTTGCTTTTGAGGTTAAAGTATATATATATATATATATATATATATACATATATATATATATATATATATATATATATATATATATATATATATATATATATATATAGAAGAGAGAGAGAGAGAGAGAGATTAACTTCTATACATTTTTTTTACATTTTAAACTTTTGAACAAAGATATAACTCTGTAACAACAAAAATTAAAACTTACTTGTAGAAAGTTAGCAACCGATTATAATCGATTATCAGTAAGTTGTGTGCAACCGATGATCGATTATGAACTTCTAACCGATTCCCATCACTACTTTCAGCATTCTGTGATTAAAAAACTATACAAAATCACAGTAACAAAGCCATAGCTTTTACAGCACTTTTCAATTTCCATTGCACATTTCGGTCTTCTATCATAAGAAGATACAGATGCAAGCTCAAATTCTAGTAATTTACAAGTAAAAGGTGGCCATATTTTCTCTGAAAAGTAACAAATATGCAATCCATTATAATTTATATACCTCTATCTCAAACCTGTCGCAAAGGTGAAATGTAATATGTTAACAATGTCTGCCTGTGATTAAAGTGAAGTGAAAGTGTTCTGTGCAACAAAGACTTTTAAATGTAAATGACACTTTTAGGTTTCTGAGCACTATGGTAAGACAGAGACTCCTAGAAAAGAGGCAAGACAGGGACTCCTAATACAAAGGCAAGACAAATTCTTAGCACAAAGGCAAGACAGAAACTTCTAGCACAAAGGCAAGACAGGGTCTCCTAGAACACATGAGACTTTAACATAACTAATATTTTAGTAGTTTCAGTCAAATATAAAGACTTAAACACAGCACCTTGATATTGCTCACAACACTTACTCTGACTCTAATATCACTGTAGGAAAAAATATACACACACGGGAGTAGGAAGATGGCATTCGTAAATGAAAACCTGTCAACAAGTTGATTTAAACAGTACATGTATTTATTTACAGAAGTCATCGTCAAAAGTACATAAACGAGATATGAAGCTGATATGATTAATGAACTGGCAATGCACCATGTTCCAGGTTGGAACTGGCCACTTGCTAACATAAATGATTAGGCAGGAAAATTAATGCCTGGTGGCAAGATCAACTAATTGTTGAAAAAAGTATGGGTCTTAACTGGCAGCTTGTCCACATAAATAATTAGAAAACAAATGGATTTGTTCAAGATGGTACCAGAGGCTTCTGTTGACATGTATGTTTGTTTTTTTATCTCATAAGCATGACAATTTTGGTAGTAATAGTAGACCAAGGAACTGGGACTTTGTTTTTTTGTCAAAATAGGTGGCTTGCCAACATAAGTGATGTCGCTATAAGTGGGTGTGACTCTACTGATTTCTGCTATGTACATTTACAGATACGTTTTTCCATTCACAGGTGAATAAAAAAACACAAATTATGACAAAATAGTTTTCAATTTTTCTTTGAAACATTGCAACTTTTTTTGATACTCTGCACAACTTGCTTTATTTTTTATTAACTTATTTATCCTCTGAAAAATAATCTCTTGTTCATGAGGTAGCCCTTCAGAGCTGTCTCTGTAATTAGGTGCTGTAGCCGATTTATCCTCAACAGCAATACTTCCTGGATTGTCTGCATCAATGTCAACTCTCTGAATGTTCATATTATCTGTACTTAAAACAATTTCTGTTACTTGGCTGACTGATTTAATAACAGAGGCTTCAAATGAGGAAACTTCATCAACAAATTCCTGCAGAGCAGATTCCTTCTCTTTTCCAATGTCCTGATCATTAATGAATTTAAATGACAGCAAGGCACTGAAAGTACAAAAGAAATTACTCCTTACTTGACTATGTGATATACTGGACATTAATTGCAGTAAGGACCACAAGAACAGTCACAAATAGCATAATAAATAATGAAGAACCAATCAAGGAACAAAGAATTATATAAAACAGGGTTTTCACTTTTTATCAAAATGAAAAGGAATAAAATTCATAGAAAAATAACTTTTATTACCTTAAAAAATGTTAACAATTTTTATCACAACTAACAAATTGACATATCTAAATAGCTGGATAAATTATAAAGGAACCAGACTTAATACATTTATTTTTTAAAAGAGATTAAAAACAGCTGACATTTTGGAAGGTGATGTTTTCTTGCAAATATGAGTATCATACTTTAGAAGACATAACAAAGGAGAGTACAAACTTTATAGACGGTTTGAAGTAGAACCCTTATGGTTAGATTTTGATGTTTTTGAAGGATTTCTTCTTAACTGACCTGTCTGTAGCCTTTGATTGACAGCTACTATTAGCCAATGAAGCCTCAGACAATCTTCTGGTTGTAAAAGTTAAACAAATATTACAGATCATTTTCTTTTGTTGTTGCTGGATTTTACGCTTTTTTTCAGCACATAATAGACTATACATGGTGGCCAGTATTAATGGTGGAGGAAGAACCTGGGCAAACCCCCCGAAAGAACCATCGACCCACAAGAAGCTACTGGCAAGCTTTCTCACATACCCACATCGGCCTAATCTGAGACTCTAACCCACACAGACAGAGGTAAGATGGCAGTGATCCATAACGGCGAGCACTTTAGACCACTTGGGGGCCCCCCATTTTCTTTGGTATATTTACTCATCAATATAAACTGTGACAACTGTATTTAAAAATAGTGTGTAGTTATGGTTTTTGTAACAACAATAGCCAACATACTGAAAAATTAGAAAATTGTGCCTTTCTTGAAGCCTAAAACAAACTTACAAAAATGCCTGAAATGGATTAAACTTTATGAAAGACTTCATGAAAATTTAAACCCATCAAGAACCAACTTAAATAAATGTCCTTTTAGTGGTAATATTTACATGCAGTTTAAAAAAATATTTTTAAAGCAATATTCTTTTGTCAATCACAACTCATCTGCCTTGTAACCGAACAGAACACCAATGGATAAAATGATTCCAGCTATCTGAACATATTTTAGATTTACTTGCCTTGAGTAATAATGCTGCCTGAAAATTTTACAGCCTAACCATGTTTTTGTGACATTAAATAAAAGAAAGATATACTGGTACTAAAACAAAACTGAAACCCTAAAAAATTACAAATAACAAAAATATATATCTTTTTTTAGAAGATAAAATATGTTCACTGACTAAAATAATGTATAAATTTTTAAGATAACTTTTTCAATTTCACAATTATTCTTCATTATGTAGCATTTGTAAACAAAAACAAAAGAAATAAAATTAAGTTACATAAATACACTGACAAGTCTATCCATATAACTACAAAGAATAAAAGAATATAAACCTACATACATTACATGAATTGTGTTTCAATACCAACTATATATATATATATATATATATATATATATATATATATATATATATATATATATATATATATATATATATATATATATATATATATATATATATAACATTTTACATTTAAAGACTTGTTAATGAATTTGTCTGATGCCTCTAGAAATCTGCATAGGATCCCTACAAATCCTTGACATCTGAGTGTCCTGATGCATACGACACATGTATATATGTATAACCAAGTACCTAGTACATTTGTAATATCGTTACTACTTAACTGTTTTTCATACTCCTTGGAAGTCTCAAAGCTATTCACTGCATTGTGCAGGCAATAATATCATGTTCTAGCTTCAAAACAAATTTACACCATGAATAGCTGAAACAATTTAACCCCTGTTGTCTGCTTTTCAAAGATAAATCAACATCTCTAAAATAATTCTGAAGAAAACATTTAGAGGAAGATTCCCAATTGTGCTCTACATTCCAGCAATGAACATGTCATGTTTTTAAACTTGTTTATCTTAAGGTAGCAACTTAAAGTGCTATCTCCCATACAGGGGCAAAGCTACATATCTTACATGGAGTGGTCAATTATATCATGTCCTTTTTTACTTTTATTTCCCATGCACAACAGTTGATGTCTATTTTTGAAATCTATCTGAACACTATGACTGCCGTAGGGCATTTTATAGGGATACCTTATCTGACCATGCAGTTGAGCATTTTATTAAGATACCTTATCTGACCCCTCAGTTCTGCAAAAGGAAATAATATGTCTGCAGCATCAGCAAAGCCTTGATTGAAACCATCTTGCAGACTTAGTTCTTGTCCCTCTGACAAACCATTCCGAAAACCTTCCTAAACAGAAATAAAAGCATATGTATTTTAAGACAATACAAATAAGTAACACTGAATGAGGTTATGATTAACTGAATTCCATGTGAATGTATATGTGCATTTATGTGAGCAAATCAGGTCTTAATAAGAGCATGAAAAGCAAAATATGTATGTCAGGTCTTGACAAGTGTAGGCCTGCAAATATATTAAATATGTCAGGTCTTGATAAGATGGGGCCATGGCAAATATATAAAATAGATTTTAATAAAAGCGGGCAATGCAAGTATATTAACCGGCATGTCAAGTTTTGTTAAGAGTGAGCAATGGCAAATATATGTATATCAAGTAGGTTTAGTCTTGATAAGAATGGGCAATGGCAAGTATATTAAGTAGGTCAGCTCTTGTTAAAAGTGGGCTATGGCAAGAGGGGGAAATGATAAAAGAAATAAGAAAGGTATTTATAAATATTGCTCATGGCAAATATATTAGGTAGTAGGTCAAATCTTGATAAGAGTAGGCCATGGCAAATATATTAAGTAGGTCAGCTATTGTTAAATGTGGGCTATGTTAAGTATATTAAATAGGGCATGACTTGATAAAAATGGGCCATGGCAAATGTATTAAGTAGTCAGGTCTAGATAAAGGGGGCCATGGCAAATGTATTAAGTAGTCAGGTCTTGATAAGAGTTGGTCATGGCAAATGTATTAAGTAGTCAGGTCTAGATAAAGGGGGCAATGGCAAATGTATTAAGTAATCAGGTCTTGATGAAGGGGACCATGGCAAATGTATTAAGTAGTCAGGTCTTGATAAAGGGGACCATGGCAAATGTATTAAGTAGTCAGGTCTTGATAAGAGTTGGCCAGGGCAAATGTATTAAGTAGTCAGGTCTTGATAAGAGTTGGTCATGGCAAATGTATTAGGTAGTCAGGTCTAGATAAAGGGGGCAATGGCAAATGTATTACGTAGTCAGGTCTTGATAAAAGGGACCATGGCAAATGTATTAAGTAGTCAGGTCTTGATAGGAGTTGGTCATGGCAAATGCATTAAGTAGTTAGGTCTTGATAAGAGTGGGCCATGGCAAATGTATTAAGTAGTCAGGTCTTGATAAAGGGGGCCATGGCAAATGTAAAAGTAGTCAGGTCTTGATAAGAGTGGGCCATGGCAAATGTATTAAGTAGTCAGGTCTTGATAAAGGGGGCCATGGCAAATGTAGTAAGTAGTCAGGTCTTGATAAAGGGGGCCATAACAAATGTATTAAGTATCCAGGTCTTGATAAGAGTGGACCATGGCAAGTGTATTAAGTAGTCAGGTCTTGATAAAGAGTGGGCCATGGCAAGTAAGTTAAGTATATCTGGTCTTGAAAATTGTCAACTGGTCAACATCTGGGAGCAGGAGTGACAATGAACTCAATTCCCCAAAATACAACATGTTTGACAGTTTTTAATGAAATTAACCCATAAAAGGAATAAAGGAAAAAGTAAATCCTTTCTCATGTCTACACAAGCCACATATCTAGTCCACAAACATCTATAAAATTCCACCAAACACTATAAATAGAAAAGCAAAACCATGGGGGAAACTTCAATGTTTAAAAGCAGGAATAATAATAACAATAAACAGGATGAACCTAACATTTACAAAAAAAACTGGCAATATGATGTGATTTGGATTCTTTATGTAGCTTTAAAAAAATTTCAGTCATATCACTATGATGTCTGCAATGTGGCAGTTTATAGTGATGTCTAACATAGGGCATAGTGTCCCAGACATGAAGCATGATGTCCCACCCAGTCACATTATCCCTGACACCAGGCCTACCAGTCCTATCACTAACCTCTTTATGCTGGGCGCAAAGTGAGGCAGCTGTTAGTATCATTTTTTATAAGTCTTTGGTATGATTTGCTGGGGATCGAACCCACAACCTCTCACATCTGAGGTGGATGCTCTTACCAGCAGGCCACCGGAACAGTGTGTTACGGGTTTCAGATGCATATATATTTGTTCTCAATTAGGGACATGAGGTAAAGGGTTTAGAAAATGACAGCTGCGATTGTTAAAGCTACATTTGAAATCCAAATCACACACAAAAACCCTTAACAAGTGCCAAAGATCCACCATACATCAACTTTCAATTACTTTTGCCTTATTTTTAGCCTTCTTGTTGTCACTCCATATATATGTTGGATAGAAAACCAACATTACTTTGAACACAGATACCCTATAAAATCTTGATACCAAATGGTCCAAACAATAGAAACAAAATTATATATAAAGCAGCAGGTTTGAAAATCGTATCTCTTCTTATACAGACATATCAGATACATGGTGTCAGTACTAGATCAGGAAACTGTTCAGATTTCTTAACAGTTACATGGGCAAGATTAGGTAATTCTTTTAATGTGGTGAACATTTACTTTTCATGGATCTGTCACACATTTTAATGAGTCAAACCGTTGACATGATAATAGCCAGAGAATGTCAAAAAATTGTGTAGTATTTTATTAGTGCTATGGCTGCTGCCGATCAAGAATATGGTTTTACTGATACAATGTCACAACAAAGTGAAAACATATTTCATGAGCACACGTGGTGCAAACTTAAATTCAAAGGTAGCTTTTGTAACTCATTTAGAGAACACATAACGTTGACACAACAGCTGCTGGGTCCTTAGCTAAACTTTCAGAGAATGAAAACATCGGAAATAAGTGACAGCCATGTTATATATTAATGATGCCTACTCGTGCCAATTCGCTTTCTGTTTTACGCCATTGTTTCGCTCCAATCAATTCATCCGGTACATCCGCATCAAACAAATCGTCACACATTCTGACTTATTTTTATCTGTTATTTAAAATGTACAAGGCGAAAGCAAACTCTCGAATGCATAACCCTCTCGCTCTTTGGTTTTGGAGGTAAATAAATCTCGCATATAATACGCTAGTCCGCAATCACCAGATTAGCCTGGTAACAGGTACGCATCGTCGGTATGCGGAGAACTCGCCCCATGGAGAACTCGCCCTGGGAGAACTCGCCCCAGCGTATCAGGAGAAGTCGCCCCAGAGTGGTTGGAGAAGTCGCCCCACTTCGTATGGAAAAGTCGCCCCATATCCCAGATAACCTTTTAATAGCAGAATTAAAACATCTTTTACGTGATTCATATTTAGATTTTTATTTAAACTCGATCACAAAAAAACAATATTATAGTAATATTTCTAAGACGAAATTCAGTTTGTATATAATATAATGAATGACGACAGTATAGTGTTGATATTGAAGTGCTTGTTATGTGCTATGTTTGGGAATAGACACTTCGATGATTTATCGGTAACTTGTAATGACTGACGACAGTATAGTGATTACAAATGATGATTAGTCAAACACTAATATTATTATGAATCAACAAGATTATTTTCAAAAAGTTGAACGTCAATTAAATGATGTAAACTACTACAAACATATTGTCGAAGATCCGTCAATGGAAATTAAATTTTAAAAAATCAACATGCATTAATGAGATGGTAAAATAAATAATTCCGTATATGAGGAATTTGATACTTTCTCTCTTAACATGCGTACACTTCAATTCTAGATGTTTCCCAAAACTCATAATGATACAACAACTTTCATTAAAAAGTTGGAGTCTATTCCACAGATAGGATTTCAATCCTGCGCATCGTCGAATATGGAAAAAAAATCCTGTATGTATTTTACATAAAGGTCCAACATTTTCGAATATACGGACATTCCTATCCTACAAGCCACACGAGTCTTGTAAGATGATTTACTGAAAAAAGTTTTAAAAATAATGTTATATTTAAAATATAATCGTATTTACAGTTTTTTTTTTAAAACAAAGTTTTACTTAATCGTGATTTATTAGTGACAATAGGTACTTGGAACACATTGCCGTCAATAATTGCACAAGCTCCTGATTTGATATCTCACAAGAAGAACTTTCCAAAATCACATTCTAATGAACTAGACAGCTATAAGTAGGACCTAATAAGTAAGTTTCGTTATCTCATTGCCGCTACGTACGGTAGCCAGATTGGCCTGAGTATGAAAGGACGAAAATGTACACTGATACTCCTTACCTATTTTGGCTTTTTCTATAAATATTCTTCTGACTATTCTACTGCTCCCGTCTTTAATTTATCTTTGACCACGCAAATGGTCAAATGTTAATGCTGTTAATTAACAATAAATCATATAAATATGATGATAATGGTTGCATTAAAAAAATTCTAAAACTTCTAAGTAATTAAAAAATATAATTTCACAGCCAACGTAAAATTAATAAAGTACAGCTTTGCCTTCAGACTGGCGCTCAAAATTAAAACCCCTTCATATTTTCTATCAAGTACATTGAGTACATTGTTTACATAATTCCAAGTACTGTTAACAAATATAGTTGCAGTTTTATTTTCAATATGATTGCCACTGAACAAAACAAATGTATAGAAATGGTGGGGTTAAGGCGAACTCCTTTTCATCATCGTCATCATCATCAGACTCTGTGTCTCACTAAACACCCCAAGACTCTCCAATAACACCTTAGACTTTACATAATCCCCACTTTAAATTTCAACAACAGCACAAAAGACCAAAAACAAACAAACAAACAAACAAACGAAGATTTAGCGATATTTTTGTGTAACAAAAAAAGTAGTAAGGTCAGTAGTTGCCAAAGGAAATAAATCCCGTTTTGACGAAGAGTGTCCCGGTACAGTAACGTGAATATTTATCAACATTTATAAATAATTAGCAATACCACAAATAAGTCGTTAAATAAAATAGCATATTTATTGTATATAAAATTATTTGTTTATCTCAATAACAATTTAACTATTCCTCCATTCCTTTATTTTGACAATTAATAACATAGAGCATAAACAATTCAAATAAATGAAAGTATGGTACATTGTCATTTAATGAGGAAATTGTGTTAAAAAAATATAAAAATAAAATTAAAGAGATTTGATGCATAAGAGTTCGTCTCCGTAGATTATCGGAAATATGGCAATCAACCAGTACTATAAATACTTGCATTGTAACAATGTCCGTAGGTTTGTTTTCTGTTATTTTTTTTTCTCCGTGCCTTGGTACGTTTTTGAAAGATTCGGTGCTAATATATGAAACACTGGGGTGTTCCTAACCTAGGGTATCTTGGTGTGTTTTGGGGTGTTTAAAGTCAGTATCTTGACGTAGTGTGGTCGTGGAGGCACTGTGCTGCTGAACATCTGAGCAGTTCCCTCCACTTGTCTCGATCATGTGCCAATGCCTGTGTCTTCGCAAAACTTTTCCTGGTCCATTCTGTGATGTTGTACTGACCTTTCAACATTATCATGTGTCAACGTACTCGCGGATCTAACCGAGTAGAAGTTGCAATTTCTAGAGAAAGACATTAACAATTAGGGATTCCAAATTGTGTGATTATTCCAAGTTGTCCACAACATTATCTGAAGTCTGCCTTTAAAAATGCCTCCTAAAAATTATATAACAGCAAAAATGGTTGTTTATCAACCATCAGCTGGCGTTAAGAAGGATTTTGAGACTCTGCTTGAGCGTTTTACCGAAACTGGGACAGTAAGGTATGAAAAATTTGCAGAAATCTGGCGGAGCATGAAAATGAATGCATACTGTGCAGGCCGTCAAAATGATAGAGAAGTCCGCGAGGTAATCATACGTTGTCTGGCTTGCCTGTCAAGACATAATATTTATTCAGTAATTCTTTATCAATTTCTTCAAGACGTTTTTTAAAAACAATATCCGTCTTTTCTAAGAATTGATGTGCTTTTTGCATGAGAGTGCATTATAATGGGGAGACAACTGCGACCATATTTCAAAGACCAATCTGCCCATTTTTCAGACCGGTCTCACTAAATATTATAATATAAAGCAATGGAAATGAAAACAAATTATCATACCATAAATTTAACTAAAGGAGTAAATACATGTTTTGTGCAGTTGTTGTTTTTGTTTATCCATTAATCTTGTGAAAATTGGTATCACTGATGTAAAATAATGGAAGTTCAGCTTGAATATATAGTAAGATATATTATACTTGGTCCTACAGTCTAAGACACCTCACCTGATATTTTATATTTTGGTTTTGCTGTCTTACTACCTAAATAATGGCATTGTGGAGTATATTCCTAGGTTGACTAATGCTGGAATTTAAATATTCAGGAATATCTTAGGCTTAGCAGCATAATGATGTTTTCTACAAGTTACAGACATGTTGCTTTAGACGGACTTGACTTCAGATAATGTTGACATGCATTTAAATTAGAGCTGTACCGATTAATCGCCCGTTCTCATAATCGGGCCGATTATTAGAACAATCGGTATAATCTGTATCAGCAGAAATAATTGGTGCCGATGCAAATAAATTTCCAAAATATAATTTCAGTTATAACATTCATCTTAACATCGCTTGAATTTTAAAACAGAATTAAATAGTGGAAACTAAGGAATAAACATTTGATTTGGGGATTAATTGAAAGACAAAATATTCTTAAAAGTAATTACTGTCTTAAAACACTTGCTATAAACTACTGCTGATGTTTGCTGAGAACTCCCAATTATTACATTATGTCCTCAATTTTCGTTTTCTTCTAAACAAGAAAAGTCCTGCATGTTTTGTTGTATCACCTGTGAATTATTGTTGTGACGAAATAATTACTTTTCTATAATGAATTTGCATCTTCACTAAATGGAATGTTAAGTTTAAACATTATTCACGTAATTTAATTTTTTTTACCTATGCAACAATAAAAAAAATAAAAAAATAAACCAGAACAAAGACATAAGCCATAACAATAAAATCGTCCACAATTAATTTAAATCCCAAGAATGATCACTACGAATGCTTAACTCCAATGCTACAGCACCATTCCCACGAAAGAAACTTTCATGAGTTAACATATGGCATTTTTAGTCGGTATATACCAGTGTTAATTACCATCGTTAAATGTTGTTGTTGTAGCTGTTGTTGTAGAGTTTAACGCCATTTTTTTCAGCACATGATAGGCTATACATGGCAGCCAGTATTATTGGTGGAGGAAGAACCCGGGAACGTAAAAATGAATCTTGGCCCCGGGCTTCAAACACTCTACCTATGCCTCTGCATCAATGTACACGTATATTTAGCATTCAAAGTTCCTCTTGTCACAAGCCAGTTTCAGGCATTTTAATGATTAACTGGCGTGTACTGCTGTCGCCAAACTACAGAGAAATTCACAGACTATCATCAAAGGAGACGCCGAAACATCAAGCTTTCCATTGTGTGGAAAGTTACAATGTTTGTTCAGCCAAAAGACATAACTAAAATTGATTGATCTTGATCTTAGTCGATCTTTATGAGAATTTTAGCTTTTATTATTACCCCTCTTCGTGAGCATGTAAATTATGATGGTTATGTGCCTTGTACAATCAAACGTGCGTACCTTTTGTAGGATCGCTTTTATCATTGAAAATGAGTAACTCGTGAGAGGTGATTCATTGTAAATAAAACAGCTATTAAGGACTATCTGAAATGTTATCTAGAAGAATGCAATTTGGTCAAAACAACGAATAAAGCAAAATCTTCATCCAATATGTTTGGGAATAAATATGGATTTAAGTGACGCTATGCACGCTTTGCACTGTGTAAGTACTGTACATTATTGACTTTATAGTACATGGTCTCCCCGGCGCACGAATTATGAAATCTGTATTTACCTTTTTTTAATTTCGTGTTGGAGAAATCAGAAAATATGCACATGCAAAATAATAACAAAATCAATCATAGTATTTTATAACAGTTTAATAATTGTCAGGTCACTGAAAGTTACTTTTTTAACATGCCTATGTCTTAAGACACAGAAAAAATTATTGTTTCATGTTCCAAGATTTATAGCCGTTACTGTAGTCAACAAAAATACCTAAAAATGGTAAAGTTTTGACATTGGCCCGTGGATAAGCTGCCCGCCCCACCCCCACCCCCTTCTTCCAGGCTTTTATTTTTTCCTAAATTTTATTGTGATAATGAAATAATGAAATAATTGGTCTCATAATCAGGATCAGCAATATTAATAATCGGCAATACGCAGTATCAGCATAATCAGCAAAAGTGTCATCGATACATCTCTAATTTCAATTTTCTGGAATGCAATGGAAGCCAATAATGCCAAAAGGATGATAAGTATCTTGAATTAAATGATGCAGTCTAAACACATTCTTCTGTATTAATATATTTGTATTTTTTTTTAAAGATTCCTACTTCAGCTTAATCAGATTTGGCTTTCCCATTCTGAGTAAGTAAAGTCTGCCTCAAACAAAATGACTTTAATTTGCAGTAAAACATCAGTATGTGCTGCCAAGTGTGTGATATAGAAGATTTGACATCTCATTCTGATATTAGTCATGCTAGGAACACACTACATAGTTCCATTTTTTACGCAGTAAGCTGGCAGCCCAGAAATGAATTCAGAGTTGATGTCTAACATTATAGGACTATACTATATTGTGTTAATACATATATATAAAATGGATTTAGTCAAGGAAACATCATGGACATGAGAATAATTGTGTTTGTAAAAATTCTTGATGACTTCTGTTAGATACATTTTATTAATTAATTTTCTTTTTCTTTTTTTAAGTTTGATTAAAAATATTTAGTTATAGTAACATCGAAGACTAGAAATGGACCCAGATTTACAGAAACTAGGCACTATGTACTAACATTATAGAGATCTAACCACTAGGCTCAAAAATCAAACTGTACTCTTTTAAATGTTTCAACAACCTATGCACTCTTTAAGAATGCCCCTTCTGATGTTCACCAAGATTTATGGCAAGTAAATGTGTATTTACTTGAGAGTACAAGTTTTAACTTATTGTCTGGTATGGTAACTGATCTTTAGTTGTAGCTCAATAACCATGTAATATAATTTTAACTGTTCATTCATTTCACTTCAGTTTATTGAGGAATGTTTCCATATTGCCAGTCAGTTCTGGTTGCCACCATCATCTTTCCAGGTCCGAGCAGGTGCCCTGTATCTTTTATATGGATTATTCAACTTCCAGCTCTGTATGCCAAGGGTAAAGGTAAATACAATTTTGGGACTTCCTGTGCTGTTTCAACAAGGGTTAATTTATATTTATGAGCATTATAATCCAGGATTAAATCAAATCATCATTTACTTAAAATGCCAATTAATCTTGCATTGGTTTGTACACCCTGAGAAAAACATTGATTTAACTGCTGATTAACAGCTTATAATATGACTGTAAAACAGATGACTCTTTGACTCTTTCATTGGCCAATGTGTAAAAGTTAGGCATATAGAAAAGTGTTCATTCTTTAAAAATAATATCTGGATTAGACTGTTGCAGAGATCAAAAGGCAGTTTGCTTATGTCTGAAACCTGTGATGAATAAAACATGAAAAGAAGCCATATAAGGATATTCTATGTCACCCATGAACTGTAACTTTGCCTGCCATTGTCAGACAAGTTTTAATTATTAAATGACCATGGAACATAATGAAAAGGTCATGTAACTTATTCAGTGGAACCCCGCTATAACATGGTAGTTAGAAGCCATAGAACCTGATAGTGTTATAGACCGAACCAAGTCGGTTAACAATAGATAATGATGCATGTACCCCAAAAAAGTTGCAGGTGGTGGTGGGATTTTGGGTGGTAATAAATGCAAGCCCAAAATTATGTGTTTCATTGGCACAGTTACCATATTAAAGCAATGTATATTAAATGACAAATACACCTGTTGTGAAAACATAGCATGAATAGAATATCAACCCATTGTACTCAAATGCGAATCTCATTATTCATTAAATCCAAATACATGTAATTCCATCAAAAATATGCACACACACAGGTTTAAATATTCAGTAATTTTGTCAGAGGTCATATAGGTTTGAATTCAGTGGAAGATATTAGTGGACAAATTAGCCCAATAACAAATGATAAAGCACATTTACTTTTTTACTATGTCCCAAATCGGTAAAAGTAAGTTTGCATTTTAAGCCACGGTTGGTAGCGTTTGTAAACATAAACTTTTTTCCTGCAAAAAGAAAACTTTCATGGCACAGTAAACATTGTTTCAGTCGCATTGGAAAATGAAACAATCCAACAGATTCCATTGCTTCTATTTATTTTTTAATGAAATGTGAATGTGTTACAGAATTCACTGCTGAAGGATAGCTTTGGAGAACCAAACAAATGCCTATTTCTGATTCTGGCAGCTACATCAAATAATTCTATTGCATGGTTGAGACTGATTTTATTTCCATTTGCTTAGTATGTTTTCATAACAATCGGTGCTTCAAAGGTAATCTGTTTTCTTTGAAATTTCAGTAAACTTTTTGATCTGAGTACAGTTTTAAAAAAGGAATTGGCCATTATTTGGTATTTTATAGTTACTGTTCCTCCCTGCCAATTGTAAGTAAGATCTTGTTTTTTTTTGCATGAGAAATATTTAAAAGGGTCAATGGACAATAATAGCGATGCATGTGTTCTGGTCTGAGTGCTGATATTTACAATGATGGAATTCAGTGGTCAAGATGTGCCGGATGTATTTATTAGATCATATTATAATAACAGGGGCCCCGAGTGGTCTAAAGCGCTCTCCATTACGGATCACTGCCATCTCACCTTTGTCAGCGTTGGTTCAAGTCTAAGATTCGGCTGATTTAGTTATGTGAGAAAGCTGGCCAATAGCTTCTTGTGGGTCGGTGGTTCTTTCCGTGGGTTTTCCTAGGTTCTTCCTCCACCAATAATACTGGCCGCCATGTATAGCCTATTGTGTGCTGAAAAATGGTGTTAAACCCTACAACAATAACATCAAAAAAACACAATGCAGTAGCTGGATGGCAAGTTCAAAGACTTCGATTTGCAGCTGGTGTGGGAAAATGTGCTGATATTTACGATGACTGAATTAAAAACCCAGAGATGTACTTGTAATTATTAGAAGAGTACATCAGAACTTTAACTTCCATTATTGTGTTAATTTCTGATTGTAGCTAAATAAATAGTGCATGTGATCTCAAAGTTAAGATACATCAAGACTTGGCCAAAATGGCGTTTGCAAATTTGGATAAGTATTATAGAGTTAAATGGAAAACTAACAAAGATTTTAATGAGATTCAAAAGAGTGATGAAGTTGCTAGAAGTTTGGATGGGATAGTTGCCAAGTGGAAGAAAGTGTGTAATGCCTGGCTTATTGTTTGGAATAAGACCATTCCTTGGATTGACAAAATTCAGTTTCACCCTGAAGGACTAACAAGAGTTACACCACTGTCAGCCTGTTCTTCACATGTAAGGTCACCAATATTGGCACAAAACCCTCACTGAATTCAATTGATGAAAATAAAATTCTGCAATGCTTACCACTTGAAAAGCAGCAATTGTCACCAGAATAATATATTCAAAATAATACTAAGTTTGAACAAACAGGATACCACCCCTTTGTTTCCATGACTCGAGATATGACGGCTAATTCTGTGCATGGCTTTGAATAGATGTAATGTTTATGCATGATGCTTTGGAAATGAAATAACAATACTTCAAACTCTTTCTGTCTGTATTTCAGCCAATAATTAAATTTTCAACCTCAACAACACGTGATCCAATTTTAATAGAAATAATGTATCATTGTGCAGGATTACGGTTTACCAGATGTGCTGAATAGGCTGACTCGGTTGTACATATCAGTGTGTTATAAAGAATGTGGAAATTAAACTCAATGGCAAGCAACAGTGCTTCTAATCTGCAAAGTTCAACATTGTCTGGGATGGGACTGCAATTTTTGCTGGTGGGTCTCCTAGTTTTACCAACATGTGAGTCCTGGACTCCTAGTTTTAAAATCCCAGCGAGACCTATGATAAATTATGAGATAATGCCTCATCCAGTTGATCTCTGCTACAAAAAATATCAACCAAAAAATAGCTGATATATTGCAGCATACAATACTCATGCTCAATGTCAACATAAGTGGATTATAATATAATAATGCACTGTTAAGATGGTTTTTCAATATGGACAAATAATTTGTTCATGTGACAGTAGATAAATTTTAGTTCATTTTATATAAAGTTTGTGGCTTCCTTTTATGGGGCCTCTGAATTTCTTCATTCCAGACCATTGGTTGTATATACACATCAGTCAACAATGTTGCCAACAAAAAAGATTTCCAGATGATATATTTTGCTGCCAATTAGGAAAATATTACAATTTGTAACAGTAGTGAAAAACCTGCGTGATCGCAGAATAAACATTTTTTACATGTTATTTTCCATACCTTTAAGAAGGAAAATATATTTTTTGTGTACAAGAAAAATACAAAACATTTTCAGGAGCCATGCCACAATTATCTTGTATTATTCATACACAATATCTTCCCCAAAATGATAAACCTTTTACATTATTTTGATACTTTTAAGCAAGAGTTTTAGTCATGCTACAGCCATGTTATATTCAAATTCATTTTTTTTAATGAGTTATGCTATAGTAGAGTCACACCGTATGTCTTCTCTATGTCAAACTATTTCCATCATAGCTTTAATCCACAGAGAAATAGCTGGAGATATTGTCACACTGGCACAATAGTCAACTTCCATTTCTAGTTAGCTAACCATAATCCAGCAAACAGATTGCTTCAGCCCTCTATCCAGGTGCCTTACTTTTAAATTTAACAAAACCTTTGGCATTACATACGCCCACATCTGATCATATAATTGTTTTCACATTGATTCATGTGATATTCCTTTAAGTAAACAAATATTTGCAGAGACTGACCTGTTATTGAAGACACATACCAGTAACCACTAAAATCATGGAGAAACAATTGATTGTTTTATATAGGAAACACATGGCAACTTAACATTGAAAGGCATGTAACAGTTGTATTTTGTGGCATTTATATTGGAGGTTTGCAAGATGGAAATTAAAGGAGCCATTGTGCACAGGTGAAGGACAAATTTGACTGATCTTTAATAATTTCCCATACTGAGTGTATAAATATCTTAAGAGTGTGAAATTGTTGGTCATGTCACACTGCTTAGACAGTGCCTAATGTCTAATCCAGTCTACACCGGTATGAAAGTGACGATAATTTTGAACTCTTATGATATTTATGCTGTATGGGAAATTTCTAAAGATCATGAATTATCCAGAGCAAGAAAGCAACATTTTCATTTGTAGGTTTGACTATTTCTCTATTTCTTTACCTAGAGCATTACAAATATGAATGCATGTATTTTTCTTACAGATTCGAGTGACACACAAAATGTGGAGTGATGTAATTGAATTCCAGGCCCAAGCAAGGGAAGAACAACACTATGATCTGGACTTTATATTTCATAAGCTGCGACTTCAGAAAGCATTTTACTTTGTTTCTGAACAAAGAGAGGTAAAAACATTAAAATGTTTTTCTATTATGGTTATGGAAGACATACATAAAAAGCTATGATAATTTGTTACTTAGATTTGCCAATATTTCCTGTAAGGTTGTCCGCTTGCGTCAGATCAGTCCTTAGTGCACAGCACAATACAACATCATCAGTACATTATGACATCATTGATATGACATCACTTGTTAACTAGTCTATTGTAGCACTCAGAGCTCTTGGTTAGATACAACTTGTGTCTCTTGATAAATAAAAGAAAATAAGAATGTTGATATACACAATAAGAGTTATGTGAAAGAAATGAAAAAGTCCACAAAAGTGTTCAAGACCTTGGGAAAATCTTACGTGATTTATAACATGATGAATATCAGCTGTCCATGCTTTCTGTTGCAGAATGTTGTTTCCATATATCATACTGAAGCAGATACTTGGCAATTTTCACTTTCCTGTTTGTAGTCATTTTATGAACAATTAATGGTTGTATTTGTTAACATATTTTTCTGAGTAATAGTACATTGTCCTGATTTTGAGAGAATAGCCATTGTGATCAGGTGACCGCTGAACTCGGGTGACCTTTAAGACAGGTTTTACTGATTTAAAAAAAATGAACAGAAACATGTAAAATCCATTCTTTATGAGGGACACCTGGTTGCCATGTGGTTTAGGATGCTCGCATTTACAGACCACTGAAATCTCACTTATGTCCATTTAGGTTTGAGCCTCACCTCATCCAAGGTGGTTACATTAAAAAGCTTGCCAGTAGGTTCACATAGGGTGGGTTTTCTCCTAAAGAATGGCATTAAACCAGCAGAAAATAAACCAAAGCATTATTGGTGGGTGTGTAAATAGTCATTACATATTTGAGGGGGGGGGGGGGGGCAAAGAGCGAATAATTGGTATATACAATGTTTAAGAAATTTGACAAATTAAGCATATGCATCATCCAACTTTTGGCATCCATAAACAGTAAATCCATTGAAAAAAGTGCACAATTAATTCTTCTATAATTCCTCAGCTAGATTCCATTTAAATTCAGATACTTAAGGAGCCCCAAGTGGTCTAAAGTGCTCTCCGCTATGGATCACTGCAATCTCACCTCTCTCTGTGTGGGTTCAAGTCTCAGATTTGGCCAATGTGGGTATGTGAGAAAGCTTGCCAGTAGCTTCTCATGGGTCAGATTCTTTCTGGTGATTTTTCTGGGTTCATCCTCCACCATTAATACTGGCTGCCATGTATAGCCTATCACATGCTGAAAAAATAGCGTTAAACCCTAGAACAATAACAGCAACAACATCAGATATTTAACTTCCTTCTAATACACTCACGCTAACTTAGGAAATTGTATTTTCTAACATGTTCTTATTTACCATACTTGTCCAAACAAAGAGTCCATCTTTTTCCAACAAAAAAATGCATGTTTTAGGCCTCTTTAAATTTCTTAAAACATTTGTTTTATGAAAATGTTTTTAGCATGATTAGGCAAGAAATATATATAGTGTTGTTCCGATTATCGATTATAATCGATCATCAGTTGGTTGAGCAAACCAATAAGATAATCGATTGTGAAACTCCATTATCGATTGTGTGTAAAGGGAGACTACTTTTTAAGTGTATGCAAAGCACAAAGGTTAGTAAAACTCCCAGCCGCTAAAGTTGACCTGAAATTTATTAATCCCTTCACAACTACATATAAAATACCTTATGATTCATAATTAGGAACATATAGTTATTATTACATGGTCAAGTTGTTAAATTGTTGAGTTAATAAATTTAAACACATTTGTTGATTTGTTTCAGTTAAATTGCAACATCTTTTGTAGTATTTATAAACAATGACAAACAAGACAATGATGTCCTTCTATACTTTAAATTATAAACACATCACATATGAATGAATTTCAGGGGATTGTCACAGTATTTCAGTGACATATGACTGATCAGCCGTAAAAAGTTGCGTTCATTTAACAGAGTCATTGAACAAAAGTAACACACGATGTAATATTATTGTCATTTTAAAGTATACATGTCATTAAAAGAGATTATTCCTGTACATTTATAAACATATTGAACTCTTGATCAAAGATATAACTTTTAACAAAAAAATTAATTTGCTCTTAGTAACCAATTATAATCGATGATCAGTTGCTTAAGGTGAACCGATTATCGATTATGAATTTCTGACCGATTCAAATTACTATATATATATATATATATATATATATAAGACATGATTTGATTCTCATGTAATGACACATGTAGCACATGGTTTCCAATATTTCTTAACTTTTAAATGTTATTTGACTTGCACATTTTGGTCTGCAGTGGTGACATAACAGTAGTTGTTTTACAAACACAAATTAAGTTTGAATTAAATTTGTATTGTGTCACAGGATTGAAAGCAGAATGACAGAAAGTCAAGTGAGACTAAACAAGAACTATATGATTGGGACATGGTGTTTGTATGTGTGTTATTGGATTTTAAACATAGCTTTAACAAATTTTTAGTCATATTACTAAGATGTCTGCAGTGAGGCAGTTTATAGTTTTGTCTAGCACTAGGGCATCATGCCACAGATATGTAGCATAATGTCCCACCCAGTCACATTATCCTGACACCAGATTGACCAGTCCTAACACTAACCTCCTAATGCTGAGCACCAAACAAGGCAGCTGTTAGTACCATTTTTATTAATCATTGTTATGATTCGGGGGGTTGGGTGTAAAAAAAATTGCAAAAAAATGACACCCTCTAGTTTCAGATAACAGTATTGTTACCATAATGCACAGGTCGGGGGTTCTTTCTGGGGTTTGTCCGGTTTCTTCCTCCACCATTAATACTGGCCGCCATGTATAGCCTATATTGTGTTGAAAAATGGCATTAAACCATAAAAAAACAAACAAAACAAACCATAATGCACATATTATATGAAAGCTTATACTTTTTTACAGCTTTACTTGGCCACAACAAATTTTCATCAAGGTCAAGATTTGTTGGTGCCAGATAATTTCAGAGATGAGACCACCATTTTGGAAGAAGTGTTTTCACAAGACTTTATGGAGGTACATGTTTCTAATTTTCAAGTTTCTAACAGAAAGTTTTAAAAGGATAAAACTCTCTTGACAAAAGAATTAAGAGCTGTTGAAGTCTTCATCAGTGCACACAAACCAGAATGACATATCACCACAGCTCAATAAAATGGTTAACTTTACATTGCAATTGCTTTTCATCACTATTATCCCACATATGATCCCCAGTACAAACACATGTAGTGGTAAGTTGTCATTTATCATGGTCTGTGGTTTTTCTCTGTATTTTGTGGTTTCTTTAATCACTAAAACTGCATCATGTTAGTATCTGAGCAATGGAAACATATATATGGCATATGTAAACATAGCATTTTAAATCAAACTTTTTCTTTATTTCTTGATCACGTCTTATTCAAAGTTTTGTGAATTAGGGAAATATTTTTGTTGTACTTGTTTAAAATACATTGAGTAAATTTGAATTACAGTAGTCCCCCTCTTATAGGGCGACCCCTGCTGCACTGGGAAAGTGGCCTTATAAGGAGGGTGGCCGTTCCAGAGGGGGGCTAAATTTTTTATGAGAAGTACATGTAAATGTAATGTACGTAGTAAGAAAGCTACATACTTCAGAAATTAAATATCTTCATCTAAATGAAACATTATTCATTAAAAGGTTCTTTTTGTTATAATAACAAATTTATTTCAACTGAATATATGTTACTATTTTTTCTTTCTTGGCGTAAGTGTGATATGCGAGCAGGTATTGTTGTCATGAACATTGCAAATGGATTCAAAAACGTCATTTACATCTTGGTACATACATAATTAACTTTCCATTTGCTACATTTTCCCACTGCTGCTGAATAACATTCTTATCGGTTATGGCTTTGTTTATTCAAAGTATTTCGAGTCTTTACATAAAATTGTTCGGCAAGTCTCTCTCCCCCCCCCCCCCCCCCCCGATGTCGTTGAGTAGAATAACTGACTTTCTTCTAAAATAATATATCCATTAACGTGATGACATTTTAATGTTTGGTAATGATTTATTCGGTTATTGCTGACTGTATGTGATTTAATTATGCAGACAAAACTTGTGTCGAGTGTACGAAATACAGTTTTCGTAAAGGAAGCCATAATGTGTTGTCACGTGATTTTTCCGGTCTTTGTCTGGTGTTTTTTTTTAAGGTTCTTTGTGTGTGCCAATGTACAAAATCTATTTTTAGCCTATGCTGACCCTGTTATGATTATAACAATTGCATCTGGTTATAATCATCAAAGAGAAGAACTTGACATAGGTGTTAAACCCCAATCTCTATCATAACATTATTGAGCCCATTTCCTGTAAACATCAACTTTTATAGATAATGATATACTATAAATCTATAGTCAACACTTTTAACAGAGACTTGACACTCGGAGACGCGTATCTACGATAGAGATAATCAAAATTGCTTACCCTTACATCAAGATTTGAATTAATTATTGGTTCTGGATACATTTGAAGAAACAAAAGTGGCCGTTCATGAGAGAGACATTTTACATTTTTTGTACTAAAATGCTGGCCGCTGGTCACGTTAGAGGGGTGGCTGCTCTTGAGGGGTACTTTTTAATACAAACTTGTCGGTGCCAAGGGATACTGGCCGTAAGAAGCAAGTGGCCGCTGGTCAGGGCGACCGTTTGTTGCCTATTAATTCTATTGAGGAAAAGTAATTCATCTCTACTTACTTGATTGTTATGGTTACAGGTTATATGACTATCAATTGTTCAACCTTTATATTAGGCAAGAAGTTCATTCTTATAGAGAACTCAGACTTCCTTTCCTTTAATGAAGCTGGTAGTACAGATTGAATGCTTATGCCTTTCCTCCTATTACTAGTTCTCCAAACATTAATATGATGGGTTGGTGGGTGTATATGTAAAGAGGAAATCTGATTTTTTTAGCAAAGTAGTTTTTGTTGAGAACACTTACCTGATCCCATCATTAGTTAACCCCCCTCCCTCCCCCCCACACACACACATACATCCCCCCACAAATGCAAGCATCATCATTGATGTATTACTCTGTTTAAATTGGTGTATAACCAGTGCCACCTGGACAGGGAGATAATAGATAATATGGTACAAATACATGAAAGATTGAAATTTTCATTGGTTCTGGAACTGCTTGATTCAAGAAGTATGGAAGTTTTTGCTAATGTGAATGTGATTAGGTAAACTTGAGAAACATAATTTACTTTTTAAATTTTTTTTCTTGTGGATCATATTATTATTTAGTGTCCTTTGTGCACTTACAGTTTACATTTTGTCTTTGCATTAAAGTCTTTTTTGCTAAAACTTAAAATGCAGGAACTTACCATTATTGTATTTGACAGCAATTGTCTGCCATTCATGACCAGTATTACAAAATGAAGGTGGCATTGGCAGGACCTGATGCATCCACACCTGACCGCTCCCTGGATGTCATGGAAAATAAGCTCATTGACAACATCACCAAGTATGTTTACTATTCACCATATATAACAGGCCATTTGAAACCACTTACATTTTTGGTTAAAGCAGGGTGAAATTACAATGCATCATATTGTTAATATGCATCATATTTTTTCAGAATTTAGAAAGATAGCGAAATTTACCAAACTTCAAAGTCAGTAGAATCATACAAGTAATTTTTAAATCAATATGAATAGAACTAGTTGGTAAATCACAAAAAAAAACTTTTCAGAAATTTAATAGAACTAACATATTACAATTCAAAGTACTCTTGCATTCAGTAGGTAATGTGCAAAAATGTATTATTGTAGTTATGTAAAGTTTATTGGATTTTGCAAATATCTACTGATATTAAAATATTTTGATTGACAGCATATTTGCATTCAGATCTACATTTGAATTCCGCTTTTTCTGATTCATAAACAATTCAACTATAAAACATCATTCAGTCAGTCATAAATGGTAATCTTTATTCAATAACTTGTACATAGGGGATGCATAGTATTGGATTACTGCTGCTATTGTTATCTAGGAGAGTGGGTGGGTAAAAATTTCTATTGATTCTGCAATTTGTAAATGTTTTCACTAAGTATTGATTGATTGGATTTCTGCCAGTATCATATTTACTGACAGTACTTCTGGAATATGCATGTATGGTGATATTGTCTTGACAGTGACTTCAGCAGTTTGTACAATAAGTTCCAATAACTAGTAGTAAAATCTTATGTATGCATAGCTAGAGGTGTGGCGTTATTTTGATCATTTATATATTTTACCAGAATTTATGCATTCTGCATAGGCAGAAAAATTGAACATTGGCAAGTTCAAATTGAATGTTTTCCCAACCATAGAAATCATAAGTTTTCAACATTGACGTTTGTGTAATTGAACTGGAATTGATGTGTTTTTTCCTGCTATTTGTGCATGGTGTTGAAATAAAGCTATGATTGATCCCAAAGGTAGAACTCAAACAAGTACCCAACCAACTCTTGTTAACTAAGTACAGCCAGTTTTTGAAGCCAAACAGTTACAGACAGAATCTGAGTGACTACAAACGCTGGCCTCCAGCGGATGCTGAAAACGCGAATGGACAACTCTCAATAGAGTCATTTTTCCCCAATCCAGTCTAACATCAGACCACTGTCAATGTTGATCCCTAATATTTTGTCACCTTCTGTTATCTTCTCATATAATGGAGTTATTAGAAATATGAACATATGTCTCAAATTGGTTTATTTTAAATGGTTTTAAATGTTTTGATAGTGTCGAATGGAAAGCATGATTAGCAACAAGAAATTTGGGTGGTATATCTATGTTATGTGCCTGAATCATGTTTTGAATATTTGAAAATGTCCGTTGCTTTTATTGTTGTCGTGTCATGTAATTTTTTTAACTTGTCTGAATGTCTACCAGGTTAATTTCTTGGCCTAAGATGAGAATAAAAAATACATTTAAAAAAATTTGTGATGAACAAGTTTTAGAAAAAGTTTGAGCATAAAAATTTCATATAAAATCATTTTATAAAATATGGGAAGCCTCTACGAGTTTTGAACGCAAAATCTTGTTAGGCAGCAGTGACATACAAACAAATGTGGATGTTTACATATAAGATTGAATATTTGAAAATATCCATAGCTTTTATAATGATCGTTTTTGGGTTGTCACATCATTTTTTGGAGTTGGCTGTATGCCTACTGAATATTCAGATATATTTTCAGAAGAATCTGTGCTTGCAATTCAAGAAAATGAAATTGCACTCGTGGGGAAAGTATACCATGATTATAAAATCACTATTGATTGTAATGCTTATACAGGTGTTAAGCTTGATAATATTAGATTTTATTGTACTTTTGCGCCTTTTCATGAATTCTAATGTCTACAGGTTGATTTAAGATGACCATGTAAATCAAGATCAATGGGAGATAAATCATTATGGAGGAAAGCTGCTTAACATGTGTAAAATGACAACGATGAAATCAAGTAATGGTAGATATGACCGAGACATAGATATACATAGGTCACATTGTACAAGTAGTTGTGGTTCGACTGAGCAATCAGTTTTGAGTGTATATCTTTATTTGATATAGATGATGGAATAAAATCTAAATATATATTCCAATGATTTATTTCTCTTGAATATTCCTGTGAGATGAACATAGAGTAACGTTGGATAGTTTTGATAGAATGTTAACAGATAAGTAGATATGGAGCATGTCAAAACAGCATCTCTTTGGTGAGTACTTTAGTAATCTATCAGTTCAAAAACTAAATATTATTACCGACATTATTAGTAGTGGATCTTTAGATGACTCGTTGATGAGCATTTATTACAAGGTAAGAATATATATGAAAGGGAATGTTCAGTAATATCGTATTAATAAAGGTAGGAATATAATGAAAGGGAATGTTCAGTAATATTGTAATAATAAAGGTAACATATGCCTTAGGAGTCTGATACAACGTATAAATATGCTGAATGTGTTTTTTTACAGTGTGTAAATATGTTCAAGGTTGTTTTTGACACTATAAATATGCTCAGAGTGGCTTAATACAGAGTGTAGATTTAAATATCCTCAAAGTGGTTTTATACAGAGTGTAAATATGCTCAGTGTTTTTTTACAGAGTGTAAATATGTTCAAAGTGGCTTGATGTTTCTAAAAGTAAAATATGTCATTCAAAACAGATTGCTACTAGAAATAACTCTCCTTTCAGTGAAATGTTACTTTAAAAAAAGTTGACAATAGTTCCAAAAGTTTACAAGAAAATAAGCCTGTCAAATTTGCTTTGTCAAAGATGTTGATCTTAAATGTGTGAATGGAAGGTCAAAGGTCATGTTTGTCAAATGTTATAGTCTGATGATTTTCATTTCAGGACTATGGTTGCTTTTAAAGAAAGAAGACAAGGGCGATCGGTAAAGTTCCTCATTCTTTATTTACAATTCATCATTGGTCTTCGCTTTTATCTGAGGATATTAGATTTATAACCCATCCATGTTTTTCACATTTTTAGATGATATCAAATGTTTAGCTGATAAGTGGGCTTCACTTTTATTAGAGGATATTATATGGGTCATTAATATACTATTTTGGTGAATATATACTATATAATATACTATTTTTGTAATGGAGAAGTGTAATCTGATGTGCTTTTTGTGTGCAGTAAATGGAAATATATTCATGGTTATATATTTTTTAAAAACATAATGCCTGATCTGATCTCTATTAATATAGATTCATGGCCCACAACCTAACAAAGGATGGAATTACTTACTATTAGAGTATATTAAAAACTCTTTTTCTATTATGCTTGGCTGGAGACTTGTTCAGCAAAATATGTCATGAATGTGTTTATTAATTTAAACATTGTTGACTTCATCTTTATTTGATTAAATTGATACATACTAGAAAAAGTTTAAGAAAAGAAAAGTGTGATGATACTTTTCATTTAGATGATAGTTTTCCATGATTTTGTTAAACTAGAAAATGTGTTCTAGCAGGTCATTAATAAAGTTGTCACCACAAAAAATCACCAGCCTCAATATTTTGTTGCCAATTTTAAAAAATGGCCCATTTATCTTGATATCATGTTACCGATGTAATATTGTCATTTTAAGTGAATGTTGAGGGGGGGGGGGCTAAAATAAAAATCAAATTTAACATACAAGTGGAATTTGTGAGAGGTGACCTGTTGTCAGTGAGTAGGATTTGCACAGAGAAAATAAACAAATAAAATTTTAATTAATTGAAGACAAAACTAGTCTAAATTGACATGTGTATTGACATGTGTATTGACAACTTTTGACTATGTAGCAGAATCTACAATGCGTAATATACCATGCATGTATATGAAAAATCCATACATGTAAGTATGGATCACACGTTAGAAAATTCACATCTTGTGAGGAAAAACAACTCGTATGTAAAGAAAAAATCCTTGCTTGATTTATAATCCATTGTAAACAAACATAAATCACTGAACAATTCACTGAGATATTCATTGCTCCTATTAGTATCGGGCTTTATAGTTGTGTACATGCTACATGTAAATGACCTAGATCTTGGTCATCTCGAGATAGCTATTATCTGCTAAAGCAACCAAGGGGGTGAGGCTGTTGATAGGGAAATGAAAACGTGAACATTTTAAAAGTTTTGAAAACACTTTTGCGAGCAAATCTTTTCAAAAGATCTTAACATGTATATGAAAAATCCATAAATTTAATTTAATGTAACTTTAATTTGCATTTTTGACACTACACCTTTGGTGGCAACTTTACATTTTTACTGAAAAGATACGCTTTCACTGCACAACAAAGAGTGTTCCACTCGCTTTGGAAAATGCAGCAATTGATCAGATTCCATTGCTTTTATTTAAGTTTGGTGCTGGCTGCTTTTGTTGAAAGGTGCTTGTTTTTATTCAGTATTGTAGTCAGCTTGCTTTGACATAGGGTGGCAGTGTTATTGAAGTCACTGCTAAATGCAAACTATTGAGAACCAAGCAAATGCCAGTTTGTTATTGCAGCAGTAACATCACATAATTGTAGAATATATTTTGTTTCATACGTTTATTATTTATATAGAACAGTCAGTTCTTCAAACAATAATCAATTTTCTTTGAAGTTTCAGCAAAACTATTTTTTGGTATAACTTTTTTATTTTTAAAAAAACCCAAAACAGCAAAAAGAGTCATTTGGTCAATTTTAGCCATCCCTCTTCCTGCCTTCAGAGTTTGATCGCTTGTAGCAGATTTGGTTGCATGACTGAGTATATTAGCATACAGTATCCAGACAGGTGTCTGCAATAGTGGATTATAATGTAAAAATGCACTGTTAAGATGTGTTGTCAATATGAACAAAGTATTTATTTATGTAACAATAGATAGATTCCAGTGCATTTTATATCCAAGTTTGCAGTTTCCATTCAAGGTGCCTTAGAATTTCTCCACCCCAAACCCAAGATTGTATATACAAATTTAGACAGCCAAGTTGTCACCACAAAATCACCAGATGGTATATTTTGTCACCAATAAGTAAAAAACAAAAAAGCACAATTTGCAACATTGGTAAAGCCCAGCACCATCTCTAATACTAGGAATTTGAACAGCTCTACAGAGATCATGATTAGTAATGCATGCAAAATACTCATTGGTAATGCAGTGTTCCAATGACATCAAAGATTTGTTATATTTGTTCTTTATTATCTCTACTTACATTTGTTAAAATTACACTATGGGCTTATTTGAAGCAAATAATATAATTTCTATTGCAATCAATGTAACACACAGTATTAAGAAAAGATACACTATTTTAGAGTCAAAAGAGGAAGCAAACTGATGGGGGAAGTTCTGAAGAAGATCAGGAGGCGGATTCCAGTGATGATGATGAAGATGGTGATCCCACTTATGTAAGTCTTGCATGCCTCATTCTGAATGTGTTTGATTTGTGTAGAACCTTTGTACATTTTATGTGCATCATTCTGAGTGTGTTATATTTGTGTAGAACCTTTTTATGTGCATCATTCTGAGTGTTAGATTTAGTAGAACCTTTGTACGTTGTATGTGCATCATTATGAGTTTGTTAGATTTGTGTAGAACCTATGTAAGTTCAAATGCCTCCTTCTGTTAGATTTGTGTGGAACCTGTGTAAGTCTATATGGCCAGTTTTTTCAGTGTTAGATTTGTGTAGAACCTTGTAAGTTTTGTATGCCTCATTCTGAGCATGTTGGATTTTTGTAGATCCTATGTAAGTTTGTTTGCCCCATTTTGAGTGTTTTAGATTTTGTACAGAACCATTGTAAGTTTGTATATTCCATTCTGATGTGTTAAATTTGTGCAGAACCTATGTAAGTCTCGTATGTCCCATTCTGGGTTTGTTAGGACACTAGTTGTACACATGCTTGTGCATATGAAGTATACAAGGTTTGAGCAGATTGAAACAAAACAAATGCATAGTGGCCAAATAAATATGGTAGCTATTATGAATAATAATAATATTTAGATATTTGCAGCTCATGTGTAATTTCTACCATTGTGTCACCTGCTTATATATTGCCAAACAAATTTTTAAAACATGAAAACACAAAGTGTCACTAAGATGCTAATCATGGGTCATTTCTAACATGGTCTTTAGAGGGAAATAAACAGATTACATTGCAATTTTACATCCATTTCAAAGTGTATTGAGTTGAATTAATATGTACAGAGCTTGCTGATACTAAAATTAGTAGAACATCTTGATGATTTGAGTCTATTTACGAAGAATATTAAAATTCAGACAAAAAATAAATTCTCTATAGTAGTCAATAGTGTAATTAAAATTGGATCCAAAGTGGTAGCCAGTTGGCTACAAGATCACATCATTAATGTGCATGTACTTACTCATTATCAAGCTAATCTGTGATATTGATTATATCAGCAAATATTCCACATTTGATCAACATCAAATTAAATATATTTTCTTCAGATTTGAATTGAGATCAGTGAATCGGGTGCATGATAAGGGGTCGCAAAAATAAGACAAAACTTGACCCCTCCCCCCCTCTTGTACGCATGGATACTTTTTACCCCCCCCCCCATGCGTACATACGTATGACTGACCCCCCCTTCGTATAGAACTTCCAATATTTCATCCACGCAGAAATGACACAGGATTAATGATATTCAAATGTTTAATGAAACGGAGTAAAACAGACAGTCCTCAGCTGCTGTATATATAAAAGAAATAAGTTGCTTGTTATTAAACCTTTAAAAAGTTCACCAGTGTCTGCTAAAGGTCAGACAAACGTCGACTGAACCCAGTCAAACAGGTTACGTATAACAGGAATTTCCGCAACAAGCTTAACGTCAGGCTGAATCACAACAGCATTAGCTGCACTATGCTGGGCCGCTGTATCAATATCCACAGCCTCGCTGACGTCATCATCCAGGTTTTGATTCAAGTTCTCAGTGTCGGTAGACTCAGTAGTGTGAACGCTTTGATGTCGTCTTACACTGGCCTGCGACGAGTGATACACGCCGCACACAGGATATGTGCGCATGATTAACATAGAAATTTCCAATATAGTATACCTACTAGTTTGAAAGCTGAAACGATGGAGCATTTACCCCCGCCCCCCGTTTCTTATGCGTACATACATTGTCAGTAGACCCCCCCCCCCCATACGCAAGCAAGCGTACGCATTTGGGTTATCCCCCCCTCCCCCCTCCATGCGTACGTACTAAATGGACGACCCCTTACTTGATAAATATGTGTCAGTCATGCTTATTATGGAACTGCTCAGAAGCAGCAGAGAGGGTGAACAGACCACGTTTTCGAGCAAAAATAAGGCTTCCAACGAAATCTCATTTTAACCAAAAAAAATAAGTCTCCATTTAGCAAATGGAGACTTTATGATTTTTCAATCAATTTTGGTCACAACGATGTGGTCATCACCCTCTCTGCTGCTACAAGTTAACAAAAATAATAAATGATTTCAACCGAATATTTGATCGAGTCCGATACGATATCGTGTCCGAGGATCATGTAAATTTATTGTTACAAATCCATACGGGGTTGACTGAGCATTACTAAAGAAATTTCTAAATTGATTGAAGTCCATATCAGAGCACCATGTCTGCCAAATATTTCGAAGCGTATGTGTATCAACGCCGTTAAATACACACAGTAAGTTACAGTTATCTCTGATCACTTTTGGAATCTGAGTGTATCGTTGAGTGACATATATCACGTCAGTGTTTTTGTGACGCCCACGGGAAAAGATCCTAGCTGGGTTTTTTTGATTGTCTAACATCACATCGTCGAATACGACTAAATTGTTAATGTTCCCATTAAGGTCATCCACGGATGGCGCCTCGTCGATATCAGTTATAAAATCAATGACGTTTTCACCCTTAATTTCTGAAGCGTTTTCATTAAAATCTTTTAGCACTTCATAGCATCGTTGATCATCTACGCTAGGAGCAACTAAATACAACTTATCCCATTTCATCCATCTCATTATTAAATTGAGCAATAATTGCGTTTTACCGGATCCAGATGGCCCGATTATAATTGCGCGGATAGAGTTTGGTAGAGCTGCATGATGCTTAACCGGTTCTCTTGCTTTAGTCGCTGAAAAATCAATTATATCCATGTTTCTATACATAAATTATGGATCTATATTGTGTGAAGTGTAAAACGCGTACTGGCACAGATGACTTGACGTCGATTACAACTAGAAATAACCGATCAGCGCTTTCTGGTAGATGTGCAACATGTGGTACAAAGAAATTTAGATTTATTTCTATGAAATCCGGAAATTTTTTTAAAAAAAACGAGGAGGTGATATCGCAGCCAAATTGGCAAAGCTCCCTGGAACCCCATGGGCAAAGTACCCCGGAGAAAAGCACCTTCCAGGATATAGCTACTGTGGTCCCGGAACACGATTGGATATCAGACTTGATGATCAAAATCAGCCCCGACCTGGCGAGTATCCGATAAACGCTATTGATAAGGCGTGTCACCTTCATGATGTTGCATATAAAAGCAGCAATTTGCAAAACAGGCCTCTCGCGGATGTGAAATTAATTCATGCGTTAAATGCTATTCCTGATAAATCTTTGAAAGAAAAGTTGGCTTCGTGGTTGGTAAAATCAGCTATGAAAGGCAAATTGATGATGGGCGCTGGTAATTAATAATATGGAATCAATTTATTATTCCCCAAGAGGATACTGGAGGGGTAATGCTGCAATCAATAAACTCGCCAACGCCGCAAAAGTGAAAAAGGCCACTGCGGCTAATTGGTTATCCAAACAGGCTATATAGCAAATTTATCTACCGCGCCCTAAACAAATCAATTTCTCGCATTTTGATGTTACCGGACCTAATGAAGTTCATCAAGCTGATTTATTGTTTTTACCACATGACAACGGTTACAAATACACGCTAACCGTAGTTGACGTTGCTAGTCGATACAAACAAGCAGAACCGCTAAAAACAAAAATCATCACCTGAAGTGGCTTCTGCATTTGAAAGGATTTATCGACGAGGCCCACTACGCTGGCCAAATCTGTTACAAGTTGATCCTGGCAAGGAATTTCAAGGCGCTGTTTTATCAGCGATGAGACATCACAATGTCACCATCAGACGAGGGCATACTGCGCTACATCGCGATCAGGCAATTGTTGAACGATTTAATCGGACGATTGCTGAGCGGTTATTTGGATATCAATACGCGAAGGAGTTTATTCAGGATAAAAGATCCCGTGAATGGGTTAAGAGATTACCAGCTGTGATTACCGCGCTCAATAACGAGATTACTCGAACAATTAACATGAAACCTGTCAACGCGATTAAGAAAGCGTCTATACCAAAAATGGAAATCCAAGGAATTTCACAAAAAGATTTCAAAGAACCAATTCTTGGTAGTAATGTCACTGTAAGGTATTTATACGAACCAGGAGAGCTTGAGGGTGGTAAAAAAAGAGCTACTGATCCTATTTGGAGTGTCACCGTACATAAAATATCTAGTATAACACGATCTACTGGTAGACCAGCAATCTATAAACTAGATTCAACTGCCCCTCAGCGGGGTTTTACACGCGAACAATTACAAGTGATTCCTGATGATACTCAATTACCACCGCGGGGTCTTAACTAGCGCTGTTGCGTCTGTTGCACTCAAGACAAGTCAACATCACATTGTTTCTGACATGACCAATGCTGCTATTCTTTCTGTCTACGGTAAATTGGCGAGGATCTTTATCCGAATACTGCCAACGCATTATACAATTGCAACTCGCGCAGTGATTATTCTGTTGTTGCTTCAGCGTAATTATTAATTCAGCATCAATGTCAAATTCTCGTTTTTTTTTGTCTTGTTGTTTGTAACCAGAGAGTTTTTTTCTGATTATGTCCCCGATGATATCATCGGCGCTGACAATATCACTTATTGAAGTATCATTATCGTTACTGATTTCGTCAACAACAATTCTTCGAAGTTGATTTATTCTTCGTACTCTGGATACTGCAAGATAGACTAAATTTGACCATTCAATGCAATTATCCACCATCCAAACAATTGTATCTGATATAGTCAATCCCTGTGAAGAATGTATCGTCGCTGCGTATCCTAGCGTCCATGGGGATTTATTAGCACACAATGCATCTTCGACGACGCTGATATCAACCAGCACAATATCATTTAACACGAGAATCTGCTTTTCACTCTTCCCTGGAATATCAACTTCTATATTCTGTTTTCGTGTATCCGAAGGCCTATAACACAACGGTACTGGAAATGTTGCAAATTTTTCTTTATGCGTTTCAAATAACTTCATCTGAAGTATGTCTCTGACTATTTTTCTACTTGCAATTATCAAATTGTTTGGTCTCCACGTTTCCCAAAAATCATTTATGGGAGTTTCTGAAATTATTTCACGCGCTATTTCACACTGAATTTTATCCGGTTGTAATCTAATTAGCGCTTTGAACTCGCGTAATTGTTCATCAAATGATCTATAATCAGTGGTAATTTCTTCATAATAGTCTACAAAACCCTTTAGCCATTCATGTGGGGATGCACCGACAAATGGTGGTGGTTGGCCATGATCACCGCACATGACGACTTTTGTATTTTTCTATAGCAACCACTCAAGAAAGGTTTGTAATATTTTCAACGATACTGTGCATATTTCATCCCAAATTATGATTTCAGGAATGAATTTATCGCCCATTCAATCAGGAGTCCATTCATCGCCTTTCCATCGAAAGAAACTATGATAAGTACAGGCATTTACCCCTCGTTGTTTCATCTCTCTGGCGAGTCTGTGAGTAGGTGTTAGGACAATCATGTTTGATTTTGAAACGCGGTATAATTCAATTGCACGAGTTATCTTTCCTGACCCACCACAACCGTTTAAATAAACTGTCTTGTATCTACATATTGGATCAGATACCGGTGGTGCATTAGAAAATTCTGATTGAATTTCAATGGGGTTACATGAAAGATATTTATCATCCATGGTAGCATCTGCCGATTCACAATACTCATGTAGCGTCTCCTTTTTAAATCTCCAACATCCCCACGCTTCCTCCTGGGATGTGAATTTAGCTACATCTGATTTGTATTTCTCGTGGATATAAATAGAATCAGTGGCTACTCTAACTGCGTTATTAGGAAATCTATTTATCATCGAAAATAAATTGATAGAAGCATAAGCTAGCATAGAACTTCTCAAATGCGTATATTGTTTAATATATCCATCACAATAGGTAACAATTGTACCTAATCGTCTTCCATCGGATAGGAAAGCGTCTTTACGATTTACAAGTTTTCCCTGTTTCGTTAAATCCGTTACAATAAAATCGTATTCAGCGACGTCTATGATCAACCGCGAGGAATATTTTGCATTGTCGTATCTTCCACCCTGGGTAAATTTACCGATTATTCTTCGTCCAAAATCTTTTGCTTGTTCTTTTTTAATTTCAAATAACTTCTTAGACCAATTCATGACTTCTTCCTCGCTGAAATCTGGAAACTGTTTTCGCTGTTCGCTAATTATACGATCTAGATCGGGTTGTGGTAGCCAAACTTCTTTCTGAGCTCGATAGCATATAATAGCTTTGGAAACAATCAACGATATTAGCATACCACAATCAATCATATATCTCAATAGCACTATTGGCATCCAGTGTTTCACAGACATATGTCTACCAAGCCAAACATAACTACACGGATGTAACCCTGTAGCGAGTTCAAATGATATCACACGAGCGAATCCGGTTAAATCAAAATCAGGCAATGGACCATTAATAGCAACACGAGTCATTTCATGTGTGGGGTGTCCAAATCGTTTAAAGTACTTAGCACATTCTCCATACCCGAGGAAACTTCCAGGATAACACGCGGATATATCAATTGAAATCATACCGCCACGATGGTATTTTGTATTCCACAGTCCTCCATGACTAAATTCGACGCAACTCAATTTAACGTCCTCGAGAAAATCACTTTGTGTTGGACGCCATGAGTTTTTTTCTCTTGCAAAGTGAGCTACCACTGATGGAATAGTAAAACTATCCATGAGTAGTTTTTCATGGGAACTCTCCGGTGAAAAATCACTAGCCATTTTTCTCATTCTGTTATCTAATTCTTCAACGCGATATAATTCACCATTAGGTCTTACAAATTGATCAAATCCTATTTCGGGATCTTCATCACTTCTAAGTAGCCACACTGACACAGGATCATCCTTACACAGCGTGTGAATAGCATCGAATAATTTCTCATTATAAAAAACATCCCCGACGAATTCCTCGGGGATATATCTCACGGTTCTATCTCGTGGAAATATTGTTACTGCAGGTGTCCACGCGTGTTTGTTATGATCAATAATTTGTATTGGAGCTCCTCGCGATTGATATTTCGGTTCGTATAATAGTTCTCCGGTTATTGTCGTTACTGATATTGGGAATTTTAATGATGCTTCTAATTTAGCTATATCAGAGATCTTTGCACCGTGCTGTTTCACTGTCAGTTCCCATTCGGTTATTTTCCTACGTCGTAGATCAGTTAGTTTATTTCCTCGGGATGCATTTGTGAAGTGTTCCATTACCCGTGTTGCCACACAATTCAGTGAACTAGAATATTTCATAGGAGCTAGTTTTGCGATATCGGGTTTATCATTTAACGGATATATCCCATAAACGATTGCTGTTACAGGATAAGATCTCTCGTAGTATGGTTTGTCAATTCCAGTTAGAATTCCTGGTTTAGAATCTCTACTTACAATGACAGTTTTTTTATCCTTGAGGATTGGTTCAAATTTATCCCTGATAATCCATTTGCCTTCAACTTCGATAATGAATTTTATTCTGAAAAAATACTTCTGATGGGAATTGCTTTGTTTGGGAATTGCTTTGCGATTTCCATCTTTAGATTTCCACCCCGTTGGCTCGCCAAGGTGTGAAATTATCTCAGCTGCTTTTTCATCATTCATGGTAGCATCGATGTTCGGTACATTGACATCGTCATGTATAATTCGAAATGTCGACCAACAGTATGCTGCACCGTCTCGGTAGAATTCATTAAAACACTCCTTGATTTTACTTAGTATAGTTCTGTCACCGATTAGACGTTTTGGTGTATCAGAGACTCTATTGAGATTGAATTTAGTATTTCTCCAAGGTTTGATTTTCGATAATCTCTTGAACTCCGCCATGTTATAATTAAAACAAGTATTTAAATAGAAAAATATAGTATAATGAATCACTGCAAGTGGCTTATGATTGGATCAACAACCCCGTGTAACAAATCATGCAGAAGCGAATTCTGTGGACATCATTTACAAAGCGTTCGGCGAGGAAGTTTTGGTCCACTCCCATGCCTCCAATGTGGGGTTGGGGTAAGGGGAAAATCGCAGTTGTGTCTCAGTTGCGACGGTAAACGATACAGGGAACTAAAACGCTATTATGACAAACGAATCATTGACCCCAACAATGACTCCGTCCTTGATAAAATCATCAAAACCCCTCAAGACTACATTGATAGACTTATAATTAAAGCAAATAATAAATTAGACAAGTAGTATTATTATACAAATGAGCCAAGATTTCAGACCTCATCCAGTGCTTGTTAATTACGAAGCATCCGTGATGGTGTTGTCAGGCACCGCAGACTAAAAGAACCGGTTGGGTATCTGAATAATATGGGGTATTTGATGTTTTCAGCTGGGAGGAAGAAGTATCTCTGTAACAGAGCCATCTATGAAGCATTTTACGGATTAATCGAAGACGGCCTTGTGATTGATCACATAAATGGCGTAAAGACTGGTAATTGTCTTGTGAATCTTCAAGCCGTCTCACAAAGTCGGAATGCAAAATTAGGTGGAACTGGCAAACATGCAAAACGCCCTAGGGGGATCAAATCGTTTGATTTAGAAAATAATCAAGAGAGAAGCTTTCAGTCGATAAATGAAGCCAGTAGATACTTTGACATTTGCGGGACTTCAATACGATTTGTTGCAGAAAATATAATTAAAACTGCTCTGTCGAAAAAAAATAGTCATAAAATAAAATTTGTATACACCTGAAACTATTCAAGGGAGATAAATCCCCATGGACAAATCCGCCGCAACTCACTAAGTTCCCTTGTATTATGACCAACTATGTTAACTAGGCGCGCACGTGACTGTACATAGTTTCGGTAGAATTTTATGTTTCAGCAATTTCTAAAACGTTTTATTGTCGCTTGGCTACACTGAGTGCAGGATAAACCACGCGCGGAAAATAAAAGCAAATGCATCCTTCCGATTATCAATAACCATATGTATACATCGCGAGTGGTTTCTATTCATTGAAGTAGGTGGGCGTGGTTAAAATTCCTGTATACAGCTCTTTATGATCTAATTTAGTCACTGACGCAGGCATGCGTGACTGATAGTTACATTATATTTTAAACAACAGTTAAATTATTATTCGTTTTGTGTACTTAGTATTTTATTTCCTAATACGATGGATATAGTAAAATTGTCTATTATAAAAATCTCTTATTGTTAAGTATAATCAGATATATATATATATATTAACAATCTCTATTCTGTATGACGGCTCCGTGGTGTAATGGTAGCGTGTTTGTCTTGTAAACATAGATCTATCAACTACTACGTGTTCGGTCCCCATAGCAGATACATTATTTGATGGTGAAACGGAAGATGTTTTTTGTATTAATTGGGGGGGAAGGGGCGGACCCCCTTAGCCAAACCAACATTGTAACTCATGCTATCGCATTCTCGGTAGCGTGGGTTGGTGTTTTTTCCAACTCATGCAACCATGAATTTAATTTCATGGGTTGCCATGTTGATTTGGTTTACCACGCCCACGCCACATAACATCCAATAAACATATACCTTCTGAGAGATCTAATTCAGCCTTTGCTGAGTTAGACCCCTCGCCGGAGATTATGTGTTTATCAAAGTAATTGGGTGTAAAATAAATGGTATAAATTGATGCAAAAAGCTCTACATTCACATGAGGAACCCCACAGGGTAGCACAGAATGGGCTACCGGCTAATAGAAACGGTGTTAGGGTCACAAAAGGGCATCCGAAATGGATAGCCAAAAGAAAAGAGCATCCGGAATGGATAGCCAAAAGAAAAGAGCATCCGGAATGGATAGCCAAAAGAAAAGACCCTAACAAAGACACAAAGGCCTGAATAAGGGACTCATGAATGAATAACCGCTCATAATTGATATCATTTATTTTGCATTTTTTTCTAATAATTAGAGGTAAATATATTATATTTATATAAAAATATAAATAATGGATATCAAAGATGTAAATTCTATAATTGCTGAAATTTCAATTTTAAAAAATCGAGGGATAATATTATCTAAAGATCTCGACTGTGACAGGATTGCCTCGGAATATGAAGACATTGAGTATCAGTCTAGTAAGGGTCGTTATGTTTTACCTAAGATGTACAGACTTGTGAAAGGAATTCAAAAGTCTATCTATGCTTGTTTGTACGGTAACGATATTGATGTATTTATAACGCTATTTAGCACCGTTGAAGCAATACGTCAAAAGCTCGGCCAAGAGTATCAAAAACGAGCTGAAATTAGTTCTAAGGTTCGTGATCTTAGAAAAATATTAAACGAGGAAAAACCAGTATCCTAACCACGTGAGTGATAGGCTTTTCAGTAAATTTTATTAAAAAATATTTTTTTTTTTAGCGTTTTTTGTAACTACATTGGATTTTCTCCTGAGAGAATACTCATCAGTTTGGACTTGCTCATGCAATTATGTGCGTACTGGATGATCTGGTCGTGGTAGCAAGTAATCACCGCGACGCCTCCATTTTCACGTAGTTGTTGTTGTTGCCGCGTCGTTAACACAAATCGTTCATTGCCGTTCTCAGATATTACAATTCTGAAACCCCCAGCGATGTTATTTCTGAAACACTCGCGGATAGCGTCGTACAGTTTAACCCTGTCAGAGATGGATACGTTAGCTTGATAGTACATTATTTAATAACTCATCTTTTAATTGTGATAGTTTCACATTTGAAAACTCAGTTCACAAACACTATATGGTAGGTGAATTGCTTACAACTAGATTAGCCCGAGAGCGGCTAGCAGCAATTAAAAAGTTTATACTGGTTCGAGACAGACTTCGTGAGAAACTTCAACAACGACAACAAGCGCAGACTGACTTTTCTGTGTCAAGTGAACAACTGTTCGCCCCGATAATAAGTGCGACCAAAGATGTGAAAACAGCAACTGAACGAGCAATATTTGGGGATATTCCTGAGGAAGGCAAGCGACGAGAAGTGCCTGTTCTTGGTGTGCTTGAAAAAATTGCAGCAGAGACCGAACAAACAAAAAAGTCTTTAGAAACACTTCCAGTAGATATAGTAACTACTTCACGGCAACAACAAAAAAAAGAGCAAGTACTAGAAGAACTAGGTGCTACTGCAAGAAAACCAAAAGAAGAAGAAGACGTTACTATAGAAAAAATATATTCACCGCAAAGTATATTTAAACACTTTATATACAACATAATTAAACATTATAATGACAAGGAGTTAATTGACTTTACCGCGCAGTTTTTTTCACTCAATGACAGAGAAACACTTGTAAACAAAGAGTATAAAGAGTATATAAAAAACGACGAGAATTGGATAAAAAAAATATACCTGGCAAACCGTGGTAGATTTAGAATCACAGACACTAACCGCAATGATTTTGAGATTTTTAAAGACAAAGTATTGAGTAAAGTAGAAAAAATGAATCTAGTTGAAGAGGATGAAGAGGAGTCAACTGGAGATGGATATTTAGGCAGCGGCATAGTTGAAAACACTAGCATTACTTGTCCTGGTAACATTCTCAGTGATATATCACGACTGGAGGTTCTCATCGGGGGGAAGCGAGCCGGAAACAACTCACCGGAAATAATTAATGAGGCCGCTGATATCTGTAGACGATTATTTGCCGGCGGAATCATGGACATTAATGTATATCGAGAACTCATTGCTGAATTAGTTGAAAATCACAAAGATACCCATGGTTATTACAGCGATTGATCACTAATTGAAAAATTACTAGTTTTTATAACAAGATGATCATACACTACAACCATGATAAACCCGTAAGCGTCTACGTGGTGAACTCACGATTGCCTGTTTATAGAACATATTACGGAGACGGTTTCGGCAATACCATTGCGGGGTTATTTACAAGAATGGCCCCAAAAGTGGCGCCGTTAGCTAAACAATTATCAATGAAGGCCATTGATGTTATTCGTGATAAGGGAACCAGCAAAATCGGAGATTTCGTTGGAAATCTTGCCGGAAAGGCATTTTCTGCCGCGAAAGATAAAATAGCATCATTGGTGCGAAAGAAACCACCAGTGCTGCCATCAACTACAGTGATGCCTGCAAAAATCAGCAAAGCAATAAATAACGCAGTGGAAGAAAAACTAGCGTCGTTGGCTGCTTCGGTGACTCCGTCGCCACCGGTAACAGATAGCGCTATCATGAACGCGATAGCAGGAAGTGGTTTGAAACGAAAACAAAAACGACGATGATTATAAAGAGTTTCACAATTGAAAGCACTAAATAATAATAGCAATGTTTAAACGAACAGCTGATCCCGCTCTTGATATGGAAGCCCCAGTGCGCAAAGACGATTCCGTCCGCGATTATCAATACTATTCCTATCATGCAATACAACCCGATCTACGATCGCGAATTGAACTACAAGTTCAAGATACCAGTAAATACTTTTTGCCATGTGAAGCATTTATTGAAATCGAGGGAAAACTCGTAACAAATGTTGCAGCTGATACCCCATTTGCAGATAATCCAAATATCCGAGTTGGTTTTGTTAATAATGGCATAATGGCGTTATTTGAAAGTGCAAGATATCTCATTGATGGAAAAGAAATTGAATCAATAGACCGTGATGTTGATGTTGCAACAACAATAATCGGACTAGCAAGATACTCCGATGATTATACAAGGTCGGCTGGTCCATCTATGATGTTTGCAAAGGATATTAATAATCACGCTGACCACATTAATCATACTAGTGTAAAAGCAACACGAGATACCGCAGTTGATCCAGCACCAGACGGATATACTAGACCAGCTGGTACCTTTGATGTCGTAGACATTAATCGCAATTTCAATCTAGGGTTTGCAACACGAGTAGCGATGTTACAAGGACCACAACGATATTTTTCATGTGCAATTCCACTCCATCACATATTTGGATTCTGCAGAAATGTCAGAAAAGTCATCTATGGAGCCAAACACACAATCGCGTTAGTGCGAAAAGGCAATGACAATGATGCAATTTGGCGTACTGGTGCCACTGATGGTAAAGTTGTTTTGAGTAAAATAGTATTGTGGATGCCAGTAATGACCCCATCAATTACCACGGAAGAGCGGCTACTTTCATTTATGGACACAGGTGGCAAATCATTGATAAGTTGGCTAACAACAACAACTGATGCCAAAGAGGATAATGTTGCTGATACATTTACATGGCACCTGGCATCAAAACAAGGCGTTTCAGCTCCACGTCATATATTTATAGCGCTGCAGAATCGGGATCGATTAGGCTCCCAAGAACGCAGTCATATGATATTTGATCGGTTAGGAGTCAAGGAGGTTTCACTGAGAATAAACGGACAACAAGAACCATCTGAGGATATTCAGCTTGATTACGACACTAACCACATAGCACGTGTGTATCATCGGATGCTGTCATATATGGGTCGTGATCAAAATGTTGATACTGGTTTACAAATATCGCAACTTGATTTTAAAAACCTCTATCCGATTTATTACTTTTCTCTGGAACATCTTGATTTAACAAGGCAATCCGTTGTTGATATACACTTCAGAGCTCGTATAGCTCCTGGTGGTGTTAATTATAGAGCGATTGCTGTCATTCTCAGTGATAAATCAATGTTGTTAGAAGGGGTTGGTGGACGAATGAGAGTAGTTGATGCACCAGTGGAAAATATGTAAATGAAACTTGAAGAGTTTCCAATTAGATCAATTGAAAGCATAAATGTGTTTTACAATAAAATGACATATAGTGTTGTTAGTGTCAATCTGACTGATGGTCAGGTCAAGAAATTGCGATCAAAATCCGCTAAAGAATGTGGAACAACAATAACGTTAAAACCAGCGCAGATGTCCGGCGGTACACATAAAATATCACTTACGGATCGTCAAATAAAACATTTCAATGATGCGCTAAAGAATGAGAAAGGGGTTCAAATTGTATTTTCAAAGGCTGCAGTCGCGAACATGATAAAATCAGGTGGTACATTTCCATTGTTAGCTGCAATACCAGCATTGATTGCAGCGGCTGCCCCAGCAGTGGCGAAAGCGGCGGCGTTGGGAGCCGTTGGGACCGCAGCAGGGATGGCGTTGAAAAAGGCAACTGGGAAAGGATATAAAAAAAAGGGAAAGGGTCTAAGACTACCAGGAACCCCGTATTCATGGTACAGCGGAAAGGGTCTAAGAATACCAGGAACGGTTTATTAGTTGAAAACCCAATTGTTCCCATGTCCAATTTTGATTTAATTGATGCTGCTAAAAAACTAGCGATAAAAAACTTCAGAGGGGTTTTATGAGAGATCAATTACCAAGAAAACCTAAACGCGTCGAAACCGGTATCATCAATCTTGATAACAGCAGTGGATCGGGAACTCACTGGGTTGCATACGCGATTGATCCACATGGAATTGTCTATTTCGATTCATATGGGTTAGCTCCGCCAAGCGAGTTTATGCGGTATATAAATTCTTCGATGAAACTCAAAGAGTTTCCGATTTTTTATTCCACGCTGCCAACACAACAATTAAATGATCCACCAATATGCGGCCGTGAAGTATTAAATGTCCTCGCGGAGATTTCATCGTCACAGAAACCACCTCATCTGGTTGTAAATAAATACACGAGTGGGAAATTACAAGGTAATTTTAGAGAATCAATAAATTGAAAATACTAGAGTCTTTAGAATAATGATTAATATTTGGGGACAATCTCTGTCAATGTCGGAACCCACCGCGAAAACATCTGCGGGTTCTATCGAGGATGTAAAAAAAATAATTAAAAATGAAATCGCTGAGACGTTAAATTTAGTAAATGTTGACCCGAACGAAATAGTTGTATTTCAAGACAAACAGGGTAAATTGAAAACCAGTGATGTGTCATTGGATGACATTTTGATACGGCAGCGCAACGCCGCTGAAAACTATTGCGTTGTATTCCAACGGTGGACAACTTAAACCAGGCGCACTTGTGTCTACGATCACCGACGCGATTGCCACCCACGACAACACGATTGCCACCCACAGCCGTGAGCTGGATGATCATATACGAGGTTATAATAGTTTTCGCAAAAATGTCATACATAAATTCTTTGGAAACCCGCTTGTGGTTGGCATGACTCTCGCTGAAATTAAAAACTATCGCTATTCTTTTTTAACAAAGACGCGGGAAGGATGATGAATGAAAATGAAATCAAGGCAAATTATCTCGATATTTACAATGATATTTTTAAACTAATAGAAAATCTTGAAAAGGTACAAAAACCCACTAACGACGTCATTGTTAAGTTTTTTGGAACCCCGCTTGTGGCAGACATGACTCTCGTGGAAATTAAGCTCGCGCTTGACAGACAAAAGATCACCAGCGACGTAGCTAATAAGTTCTTCGAGGGCATTACACTCCAAAATATCACGATGAAACTTTCTAACATCGAAACTTATTTTAAAATCCAAGCACAGTTTGATACACTTTTGTCTAAACTTTTTTTCAAGAGAGATGGGAAGATGATGACTTCCGCCGATATAAGGGCAAATTATCTTGAGATTTACAATGATATTTCTAAACTAAAAGAAGATCAAAAACCCACCAACAACGTCGTTAGTAAGTTTTTTGGATCCCCACCTGTGGCAGACTCGACTCTCGCTGAAATTAGCGAGTTTATTATCAGGCATACTCACAATGCCTACGTCGCTAATAATTTCTTTGGTGTCCCAGCTACATCTACGATGACTCTCAACGATATTATTAGGTTTATGGTGAGACAAACAACACTTAATACCATCGTGGATAAATTTTTAGGGAGAACACGCGAATCTGAAACAACATCGTTGACAGACATGACTCTCGCGGAAATTAAAAGCGCTATTGACGAACAAAAACTCACCAACGAGTTTGTTAAAAATTTCTTTAAGGGTTCTGAAAGCCATAATATCACGACGACATATTCTCAACTCAGCAGGTACCGTATTTACCGCATATGTTGGGACACGAAAAAATAATTGTTTTTTTTCGTGTCCCACAACTTATGGTGAACTTTTTTTAAACCTACATCATGTGTCCCAAGACTTAGGAAATGAAAAACATGTTCAAATTCCCCCCCCCCCCCCCCCCGCCAACAACTGGCCACACCGCATGTTACAATAAAATAGATAAATAAAATGCGTATTTGATCATAAAATAAAATAAACAAGAAACTAAACTTGTAATGTCATCATTTATTCACATTTTTTGTCGACATTAGCATTTTATTAAAGGAAAAATATATCCACAAACTCCGTATGAGTAGCGCATGAATCCATTATCCATAGCGTAATAGCTTTCGTCAGACAACGCAACACATTAGACATTGATGTGAATATTGAGAAACGAATCATGTTTAGTTGTCCTCAAAGGTTTGAATGTTATGAAAATGAAAACTGGATTCCGCAAAATCACATATGAATGAGATAGAGAAAGAAAGAGGTAGAATTTTCAGCCCCATTAGTCGAAAGCAACTGACATTTACGCGTGATACAGTGTAAGGTACAAAATAACCAAGAGTGTATTATATCTAGGGTAACAATATGACAATATCTCGCAAACTAAAATCATTATTAGAAATACATTCACTGCGAGTACAAATGACAATCTTTTTGATTCCATGGGATACAAAAAGTATTATTAAAGCAAGTTAATGCTGTATATACTATTTACCGAATAACCAGTTTGTATCAATTATGACTGCAGACGGCATATAAATGAAAGCCCAGGTGTTGAATAAACACACCTTGTAACAGCCATAAACTCATTGTTTGAACTTACTGGCAGGATATCAAATACAAAGGTTAATTTATTACAAAACAAACCGACCCCGGAAGCTGACATTGGATTCCTATTAGCGTGGAGATTTTTTTAAACTATGCTTGTGTATACAAAGTCGGCCGACATAGGGAAGCCAAGGAAAATGACCACACGTCTCGTATTAAGAGTGCAGATAAACAAACAGTTGTGGACTGCATTTTGAAAGCAGTCGAATCGCTTCAGGACAAGCCAGATCTGATCTGAAAATCATTTAAAGTTTGTGGGTAAAGTCCTACCCATTTATCTCGTTATCCTCGGGCCCGAAGAAATAGTGTCAACATAGGCGGATGTTGAGATAAGTGGGGGCGGGGGGGGCCTGAAAAAAAAAGATGAACATGAAGACAGTATCAGTGTGAAATACACTTGTATATTGATAAATTACATTTTGGTTACCTTTGCGTAATAAAATCCAAATTAAAATATTGCATTGATCACATCCTGATACGAAATTCAACGTCGGCATTCTCACATTATCAAAAAATTTCACAGACCTCTTTGCTTGATGTACATCCATTAACTTCCTTACAAGCCAGATATTTAGTTTCCAGAAACTGTAAATTTAATTTGCGTTTTACCTTGCAGTTGGTAGCCATCGTAAATGTAAATAAAGTTAAAAACGAAACTTTCACAGCAAAAAAAAAACTTGTTTTAATCACCGATCACTTTCAAATGTCTCGGAAACGCGTAATCCATATTTTCACACAATTTTTATATATGGAATTCAGAAAATCACGTATACAGGAGTCCTCTGTACGCATAAATTTCCTGGACTGTAAATTTAAGGGCTTGCTAATCCTGCTTCGACCACCTGTTGATTGGGAAATTGTGTTCATCAATTGATCCTTTTAGCTGTACTGATATTTACAATCAGAAAATTCAGTGGCTGAATGACCCACAGATGTACATGCTGTCATTGTAAGAGTACATCTGAAGAACATGACTCACAAGCGAGGCGGCAAGATCAAAGACTTAACTAGCTGAAGAGTGGTGAGAAAATGTGCTGCTATGTTGTTTTGATCCGACCGCGACATCAAAAGCCTGGCGGCAAGATCAACTAATTGTTGAACAAAGTATGGGTCGGAACTGGCAGTTTTTCGACATAAATTATTAGAAAACAAAGTAGTCACTATCTACTGGTATATCTCTCTCTCTCTGTCTCTTTCTTTTTCTCTCTCTCTGAATATATTTTTACTAAAAGTGAAAACAAACAACACTCGGAGTTTTCTTTTTTAAAGTTTTGCTTAATAAAATATACGTTTGAGTACATTTTCTGACATGTACTTTTCGAATGATTTAAAAGGTGTCCCACAACTTACGACTCAAAAAAAGCTATGTGTCCCAGAATATACAGTGCACAAAAAAATTACTTTTAAAATAAAATTATGGTGTCCCAACAAATACGGTGTCCCAACATATACGGTAAATACGGTATTATGCCACCCAAAAAGATTTGAAAATTGACCTCCTTTTGACTTTATTTTTCGAAAGACACGATAGAACGATAATGAAAGATACCGAAATCAAAAAAACCTATCTCGACGTCATCGACGATATTGCTAAACTACGAGAAGATTTTGAAAAGGTAAAAATTCCGCATCCAGACATAGGCGTTAAAAATATTGTGTATAAGGTCAATCATGGGACCTTTGATTGGGTAAAAAACTCTAATGCTAAATTGAAAGTCACTAACGTGAAGTGGCCCCATGGTATCTACAGGATGACGTTAATCTCTAACAAGCAATTTGATATCATCGTGAAAGGTAAAACCTACTTTGGTGGCACCGCGACAGTAATTATCGCGGGGGGAGAAGAAGAATTTGAGATTGTCGCGGTTGATAACACCATTAGAAAACATATAACCTGGTGTTTAGAATTCGTAGGTGAAGTAGACATCCCCCTGATCTACTGCCCTGACGATGATGAATAATTGAAAACACCAGCGGGTTTAAAATAACAATGTCAATGACGAAGTCATCGATGAAATCAATTGAACCGATAATAACCCCGTTGACGGAGTCAGCGGTATCACTATCGCATCGATATCGATTCGACACCGTGAAAGAGTTTTCCGCGAACTTGAAATCACTTTCTGAGCGTTATCGTGAAAAAATGAAAAAATACCGACGCAGCGTAGCAATCATCAACATTACCGTGTACTCGGTATCCGGTGTGATGGCCAGCGCCGGGGTTATTTTGTCGACAGTGACCATGATGGCTCCGATTGCAGTTCCAATTGCTATCTCCGCGGCAACAACAATTGCTGCAGTCGCCACCGCGATAACTAAAAAATTATCATCGTGTTCTCAGAAAAAACTCAGTGATTATACAGCTCGATACCGGGTGGTATTTGACGCGTACTCGAAATTATCCGAGTTGATCTCGCTGTCGATAGATAATTCGTTCATATCCGATGTTGAATTTTCCACGATGACCCAGTTGTATAACTCCGCGATGTTGAAATTGGAAATTGAAGACAGCGTTAATAATAATGTCACTACAATTCAACGAATTGCAACTGCTTCAACGAATCGCGGAGAATACCACTCCGATACGAACAAGCATGATATCAATAACATCAACAAACCCTGAATTTAGTGTGAACTTCCCTTCTCCGATTCCAGTACGCGAGATAGCGCTGGCAAAATTACGAGTGTATCATAGCTGGCCTAATATCAGATCTGTTGCATTTGGCGGTCAGCAACCCAATAACGCACTGGTGTTCTCGTATAAGAATAAACCCGATGGTACTCCAGCGTGGGAAACTGTTTCGTTACCAACTGGGTCGTACCAAATTGAGTAAATCGATGCTGAAATTCAGCGTAGAATAAAATCAATCACTGGAAAAGAATCAAAAATAGCTATTAAACTTCATGAACCGACGCTCTCGTCGTCGATCGAAATAAGCACAGAGGGATACATTGTAGATATCTATAACAGCTCGTTAAGAACAGTGTTAGGATGGCCTGAAAAATCACCGGAAAAATCCACCGCCGACTTAACCACGGACGTACAATCATATCATGAAATCAATCCCAGTTATCGAGATAATTTATCTGATATAAGAAAAGGAAAAATCGCCGATAGATTTATATTTACCAACAAAGACACATTGCAATGGGATTTTATCATTAAAAGAACAGCCGACTCATCTGTTACTATTTCATTTACGCTAACTGACGTCCGTGGTTATTTTAATGAAATTAAACAATTATATGAAACACAACTAGAACAACTACGGAAAACAAAGTCGCAAAAACACGTTGAAATAATAAATCAACTTATATCTGACATGGAATATATCTATGAACTAATTATTCAAACAATAATTAATGACAACAGCGACAATAAACAACGATTCCTTACCGGTTACAATATCACAGAAGACAATCTGCGTAATTTCAAGTTTCCCAAATACAACGCTGATGAACTAGCAAAAATTGTTACAACCGATATCAAGGCGCTACAAAAACCAGATTCAACTGTCCTCCTCAGGTATAATAATGACCCAGACGGTGGCGGTAGGCATATTGCCCCGCATAATGTGAATATTTCAACGGTGATTGCGCTCAATTTAACATGTGATGCAATTGAAGGAAGCTATCAAATTAATCTAGAGCAATCAAATCAAGCTCAGCAGGGATATATTCTTTATTCGTTTGCACCTACAGCTCCTCCAGGATTCCTAATTATTGAAAACCCAATTAATCCTGTCTACATGCGATGCCATAATAATTCGTTAACGAGAATTAATTTCCGACTCACCGACCAGTCAAATAATTTAATTGATCTACAAGATGAGGTGCTAGCGATTAGTTTGTTTGTGAAATCATAAATGATTTTCGTCCTAAAGACTCGATCAAATATTCGGTTGAAATCATTTATTATTTTTGTTAACTTGTAGCAGCAGAGAGGGTGATGACCACATCGTTGTGACCAAAATTGATTGAAAAATCGTAAAGTCTCCGTTTGCTAAATGGAGACCTTTTTTTTTTGGTTAAAATGAGATTTCGTTGGAGCCTTATTTTTGCTCGAAAACGTGGTCTGTTCACCCTCTCTGCTGCTTCTGAAGTCATTGTTTAAATGTTTGGTCAAAATCTGATCAAAAACATTGCCAGAGTGGTAACATGTAAATGTTGAAAGATAATGCATAATAAATAAAGCAAAAAATATTGTGCCCAAATATATGGTGGCTGCTGTGGATATCAAGCTCCTTTCTCAGCTCACTGCTTCCTTTACTCCTTGTTTAGACTCCAGAGAATATCATCAATACAAAGCGTAGTGCAATCAAGGCCAGTGCATATTCAGGATTGGCTAGAGCCAGCAGATCACGGCGACACAGACAGGTTGTGATGGAGGAAGGTTCCTCCCCATCAAAAATGGAGAAAAGGAGAGGAATTCCAAAAGAGAATGATGCAGATGAATTATGTCAGGAATCGGAAGGTATGATTTTATGCCCATAATCAACAATTGTAGGGATTTTTGTATTACCTTTCTCCTTTGAATACGTTCCCCAATCACATTAACATTAGGGATATAAGCCTGCTACCTCGCGAATCCAGCCCTACCAAAAGACGAAAATTCGTCTTTTTGTCTATGTCCTATAGACAAAGGGCAATAACTCTTGCCCCTTACCTCCCCTTGCCACCCACTAGGTGTCGCCAGTTTTTAAGCTTCGCTGTACTGTGCAAACACGTACAATTAGACCTCCATGAATCCAAGCCATCTTAGTGTAAATTCGGACCATCCAAAGTTAAATTTGGAATTATTGTGCTGGATAATCATTCTTCTACAGGTTGTATACATTATTTTACAATATTTTCAGATTTTTAGTGACTTTGTCATCTTTATGGACTTCGTCTTTGGACGACCACATTGCACCGTGGACAGAGCACGCTAATGGCGGTACTCGTGTTGTCATTTACGAGTTCACGCAGCACTGAATAATTTCACTTACTCCGTTTGTAACGGTTATGGTATTAGCGAATTAATAACATGCTGAATTGCCAATTTGTGCTTGTTATCTTCTTTTGTCGTTTCAGTAGACTTCGTCTTTGGACGACGAAGCTGCGACTCGCTAATGGCGGTACTTGTGTGGTCATTTACGAGTTAACGCAGCACTGAATAATTTTGCTTCCACTGTTAGTAACGGTTATGGTATTAGCGAATTAATAACATGCTGAATTGCTAATTTGTGCTGTGTTTTCTCTTCTTTTGTCATTTCAGTAGAGATGTCAACAACAAATGCATGAATGGCAAAATGGGTGTTGGCAATGTGGCAATGGAGGAAAATGATGTTGACATGGATGTTGACAGTCCGCCTTTGAACAGATGCGTCGTTGGGTACAGGAAACTACAGCGTAGCTATTAACATCTTTTGGGGAGTGTTCCCCCAATTTTAGGCTGCCCAGTGGGCATAAGTCCCCCCGCATGTCCGAGCATGGCTTTCGGGCCTGTAAGTCAGGACACATGGGGATTTTACCGGTTCCATCAAATCCATTTCATTATGCAATCTCACCATCACTGCACCGGCCGTCCAGCCATCACCGACCGTCCATACTATGATGGAGATTTTAATGAGAAATATATCCGTCCAGCCAAGCCATGGCAGCGACTGGTACCGGTGATAGCCAGACCATCACCGACATTCCGGCAAGACCACACGCCAGACAAACCAGCCGGCAGTGCCGTCCCAGTATGGGGGCCTTATTAATTTAAAGTTGGATAGAAAAAAAAATTGACAATTCAGCTGCGAGTGGATGCCTGAGTTGACCAGAACATGACTCAGCACACAGTAAGCGTGACGAAACACTTTTAGCCATACACAGATCCGGTCATGGAGCGGACTGCGCTTAGCTCCAAGGCCACAGGGGAAGAATTTATAGGGTGTTGGGAACTTCACAATGCCCACCACCTCCTACCGCCATTCAAGACTACAAAGTTAAGGCATCTGTAGATCTTGAATTGAATGGGAGGAAGAGACAATGTCCTTCCTGCTTCTGCCCCAGTCGGTTTAAAAAAAAAAAGGAAGCTAATTTACAGCGACATTCTAGTTTAGCTGGTACAGACGCCTTCAGTACTGATCTCCAATGCCACGTCAAAGCTAGTCCAAAACATAGTCGCTATGTCTTCAATGTTAGACTTGGCTTCACTAGCCATTTTCCGACTCCCTAGGCAAATCCGGCAATGACCACGCTTGTGAAGCGATGGCCTGGATTGCTAGAGTTATTAACAGGGCAGCTCACCATTCCATGGCCAATGTGTTGACTGCTTCTGCCAACTTCGACCTGATACGATGTGACGCACGTCGGTGGTCCACGTCGCTCAAGTCCCATCCTACTCTGGCTTTACGGATGTCTCTGTTTGGATCACCTTTACTCTTTGGCAGAAAATTGAAAAAGTTGGAGCAGGCAGCTCAGGAACTACCCCTCCAACTTGCCACCCAACTTTCGCAGGTGTTTCGAAACAATCATCCCCTGCCACAGCAGAGGGATGATAGGCGGACCAGGGAAGAAGGGATCCTTACAATCAAATGTGCAGTATAGATCCCAACCCAGTGCTGGGAGCCAACAGTCTAATCAAGCTAGGAGGCAACCTTACAGAGGCAGCAAGAACCCAAGTTTCTCCGCCTTCAAGCCTCCTAACTCTAGATGTTAACATACCCTGCCCACTGCTAGCGGACTGCTTACCTGTGGGTGGCCGCTTCCTGCAATTTCAGGACCACTGGACCACTTTATTACCTCAGAACATTTGGGTGATTCAGGTCATTTCGGAGGGACTTTGGACTTCATTTATCCATCCCCTCCCCTGTCCTCCTCTCCTCTCTTCACGGATGTACCGTCAGATCGGGAGAAGGATGCCTTTCTGAAAAATAGAAGAAGAAGAAGAAAATAAATAAATAAATAAATAAACCCTGCAATAGCCGGGGTTTTATTCATGGTTCTTTCTTATCCAGAGGCCATTCATCGACCTGATTCGCCTCAACCAATACATTTTATCCCTGAAATTCAATGTGGTGATGGCATGATCAAACTATCTTTCCATCCGACGGGACGGGTATGCCGTCGGTCTAGTTATGACCAATGCATATTTTCACATCCCTATCCACCGAGTCACGGACATTTCTCCATTATGCTTATCGGGACTCGGCTTATCAGTTCCAGGTCATATCTTTTGGCCTCAACATCAACCCTTGGGCTTTTACCAAGGTTATGGATTGCATCGTCACCCTGTTCTGCTCGACTTCATCTATAGTGACGGCAGTATACTTGGACGACATCCTCCAGAAACATCTATTAAATTCTACTCTGTTCAAAGGCAGAAACGATCTTATATCACTTTTACATCATCTAGGCTTGCTCGTGAACTGGATAAAGTCCGATCTCTGTCCATCCCAAAGTTTTGGTCCATCTGGGTATGGAGATTCTCACCGATCTGAATCTGGTAAGGTTTCCTCGCGTTCGAGATCATCAGGATAGTCGAACTCGTAGAGTCTGTTTCCAGCAGGATGTGCATTTCAGTGAGAGAGTTCTTGCAACTCCTAGGATTATTCAATGTGGCGGTGGACTTGTATCCCGCTCGGCCATCTTTTTATGCGCCCCTTACAAAGGACGTTACTGGCATAATGGTGTCCTTTTTCCAGTCCCCTCAATCACACAATAATGATCACACCCAAGATAAGATCATTCTTGCATCAGTGGCACAACCCCTTTTGGCTGTCCACAGGGATTCCTCTGGAGATACCCCAGGTGGAGATAACAGTATATTCCGCCACCAGTACCTATGGTTGTGGTGCCCACCTGTTGCCGGACTTCAATACCGTCGGCGGCACATGGATGCCAGGGGAGAGCCCTCTCCACATCAACCTTTCAGCAATAAAGGCTGTCATCAATGCCTTTCATTTCTGGCAGAATCAACTCTTATTCAAAACTGTCCTCCTTATGTCAGACAACTTTGTGGTGGTGTCTTGCCTCCTCAAAACAAGGGGGCACCAATCACCAGACCTGTGCAATCGGATCTGGCAGTTTCTACATTGGTGCGACAATCTACACCTTAATGTACAAATCAGACACATTCCCGGCAGACTCAATGTCTTGGCTGACACTCTATCCAGTCATTCACATGGAATGGTCACTCCATCAATCGGGCTTTCTTCCAATCTGCACACTTTGGGGACGTCCGATGATCGATCTTTTGCAACAAGGTGGAATCGCAAATTGTCCACCTTCTTCTCTCTGGTTCTAGACCCAGAAGCTTGGGCCGTGGATGCTCTGTCCATCAGCTGGGAGGGGTTGTGGGCATTCTTCTACCCTCCCACAGTCTTGGCACTGAAAATAATCCAGAGGTTAAGGGGTCGTAACTGTCATTTGATTCTGATTGCCCTTCTCTGATGGAACAACTCCTGGGTCTCCGATCTACTCGATCTGGCGATAGATCTACCCAGGAAGATTACAGTCAGCCCAAATCTTCTCAAGCAACCGTGGTCACAGGTGTTCCACCCCTGTTCGGACCGTCTTTATCTTCACGCTTGGCTCTTGTCCAGACGGCCTTGCGAGACAAACAATTTAAATCTTTGATTGTGGAGAGGATCTCGAGTACAAGAAGGCCCTCTACTCTGAAGGCTTATGAGGGAAAGTGGCATGTTTTCAGGGACTGGTACCATATCATTAACATCGTTCCTTTGAGTGTCACAATCCCTCAACTGGCCGACTTTTTCTCTGGCTTTTCGAGGAGAAACAGTTGGCCCCAATTACTATCAAATGCTACCTCTCCATGATATCAGACACATTTCACCATCATGGTAAATGTGACATCAGCCATGCCATGCCATGCCCATGTCAGATCTTTTAGCCACTTTAGAGTTCAATTGACTAATATCCCTCACCCTGTTTCCAAATGGAATCTGTCCTGGGTTTTAACATTGCTCAATTCAGACATTATTGGGTCTTTAGCCCACAATTTGTTAAAGCTACTATCATACAAATCAAGTTTCTTGATAGTCTTAGCTTCAGCATGCAGGGTGAGTGAGTTACATGTCCTTTCCAGTGACCCAAACTATCTTCAGTTCAGATCAGATGCTTCGGTGGTCCTCTTGATGCAGCCAGGCTTCGTAGCCAAAAAATAGGTTACCATCCATTGGCAATCAAAGAGTCAACATTAGCTCGCTTCTTTTATAGATAGGTCAGAAGCTGCAGCTATGCAAGATCCTGTTTGTGCACTCTAGCACCATTTAAATGCACAGAGGTGAGTCAGGTCACATGCAAGCACCTCTTTCTTCTGGTGATAGCTGGGAAATGGGATATCACCATTCAAGTCCTGCTTCGTGGCTGAAGTGGGTTATACGCTCGGCGTACTCTGAGGTTTCACAAGATCAGAGTCGCCTCATGCAGATTACCGCTTATGAGATTAGAGCCATCTCAGTGATCCTTGCATTCGAACGCAATGTTTCTATAAAGATATAATAGAAGCTGTTGTCTGGCATGGCAACCTTCTCCAGTTTTATCTCAAAGATTTGTCCTCGCAGAGGCAAACCTTGAATCTAGTAGGTCTGGTGTTGGCAGCCCAGATGCCCACCAGACCCATTTACAACAATCAGCACAGCCTATTAGCTTCGCTGGATTTGCCAGAAAGATTTTTTGTAGGTAAGAAGATTTCAATAACTATCTTCTTAACCGTATAAAGGGGTCACATATCACGTGACCCTGGGCTGTGTTGCTGTTTAAATTAGGAGAACGGGTTATTGTTCAAATGGGGAATCCAGCCATCATTCCCTAGAGGATACCCGGGATAGAGGTAGGATGCTCAGCATTCCCTCCTCCTATTACTATTCTCCTAATGTTAATGTGATTGGGGAACGTATTCAAAGGAAAAAGCAAATTTTTAAGTAAATTATGTTTCTCTGAGAATACTTACCCAATCACATTACTTAAAAACCCTCCCAACCACCCCACCATGCGAGCATCCTCGTATGGTAATATATCGCTCAGCTTAAATACTGGTGACACCTAGTGGGTGGCAAGGGGAGGTAAGGGGCAAGAGTTATTGCCCTTTGTCTATAGGATATAGACAAAAAGACGAATCTTCGTCTTTTGGTAGGGCTGGATTCGCGAGGTAGCAGGCTTATATCCCTAATGTTAATGTGATTGGGTAAGTATTCTTGGAGAAACATAATTTACTTAAAAATTTGCTTTCTCTATCCAGTCTTTATAAAATCTTAGAGTCAGGGATTGTTATCAAGCATCTATGTTCAATAAACATGTTTTCATAGTTGACACATACTGTGTTTGGTTGGGTTTGGTGCTTTATGGCACAGCAACACAAGTAGGTTATTTAGTGCAGAGGCATTTGGACTAAAGTGCCTTTCCAAAGAACACACCACAGTAGCTGATTCCAAAGTGGTCCAGTGGTTTGATTTGAACCTGTACCTTTTCACTCATGATTCTTGCATGCTCGCCATTGAGTTTTTAAGACTAAGACATACTCTTAATGTGATTTTGGATAAGAGATTCCCAACTGAAAACATTGTTGATCCAGATTAATTGTCACATAATGTGCAAAGTTACCAACTCTGAAATGGGTCATGTTATTGAATCTGCATTTCATTTCTGTTTGCACTCTATTCACATATGTGTTTAATCACCATGTTCTTCATTTATGGCCTCAGAAATGCTTTCAGATTGTGTGGTTGCCATTTTCATTCATAGTTTCATTTTCATGTTTGGAATGCAATGGAAATGCATATGCCAGAGTCAGGTTTTCTTGTTATAGGGTTTAACGCCATTTTTCAGCACATGATAGGCTATACATGGCGGCCAGTATTATTGGTGGAGGAAGAACCCGGGAAACTCTCCCGGAAATAACCACTGTATATCTTTTGTATGTTGTAGATATGATACATATCTTTATAGGTCAACTCAAGATAACTCTTTAATATCTTTATGTAAATATTATTGTAAACACAGGAAGGTATGGTCTAACTTTAGAGTAAGTGGTATTATTTCAAGTAAGAAATCAATTTAGAAATGACTAATAATTATAGTTCAGAGATACAGCATTAGTCAAAGTCTCTAATAAATAGTGAGGATAAATTTTTCAGCAGTTTCTGTTGGTTAAGTTTCTAATCTAAATACTTAAACAACTATTTTTACCCTGTTGTGTTTGCTTCCACGTATTTTTCTCCTGTGAGCTGTATTATATTAAATGTGGAAAAGATCTTTTTAAAACACACTTGTCACATTTTCCAGTAATTTATAAGTTTTTTACAGTATGTGAAATTTTTATTGAGACCTTTCTTGAAGTAAAAAGCTATATGTTTTATCTCCAGTTCTTTTTTATGCTGCTGCATCCTCCAATACAATACATATTAGTTGATATCGGCTAATTGTTCACCTAGGTAATACTTGACCTAAGGTCATACTAAACAAAGATGGGCAAAGATATTAAGACATTCAGACACATCGCAAGGACAGTACAGATGTTTAAAAATGGCAGTACTGGAAAATACAAAATGTAGGTGTCTATTTTACAAAATAGATATGCAAAGTTGGAAATTTTAGTATTGTCTATTGTTTGTGGGGCTATATTATTTTTGAATGGCCATTTGCACTCAGTGTTGCAAAAATTATGAATAATTATTTAGAATGTCTTTTGTAAACAAAACTGGAATCTTATTAATATGTGTGATATATTTTATCATTTTAATGATGCAGAAAATTCATGGGAAGTATATTTATGTACATATGATAAGTATTGTAAAAAATACATTTGTTAAACCTTTACCAACCCTCATGATTTTGGCTTGAATTTCATGACTCAAGATAGCAATTCACGGATTCATGCTGCATGCAAAACAATAATGAATTCCAGAAATCTCAGTCGGCCAGAATCATGAATAAAATAAATGTTGTCTCGTTAAGTGCAAATCAAAATAGCAGCAGTAGTCACTCATGCCCATAATGGTACTGTATTGCTAGTTGTGATGTTATTTGAACTTTATTCATTTGTTACAGTTTGCCCTGTAGCAAGCATTGTAAAGTATATAGTCTATATTTAAAGCAGAATTTTTACAAATACTTGTAAAAGAAACCAGGGCTCAGCTAATTTTTTTAAAATGACACATGTACATTCTCATAAAAACTAATTTTTTTAAACATACACCAAATGAAGACAGCTTTTTTAAGTGATGGAATTTTTTTATGTTGAAAAATTGGCATATATCATAACTTGTTTGAGTTTATGCATGTGCCGACACCACTAATCATTATTCCTTCAATGTTTCATCTTATGGATTAATAACATTTCATAATTAAGGTACACAACAATTAAAATGTTTTCACCTCCATGTAAAAAGATATGTGTTCCACACAAAGTGAAATAATATTGGAGTACACCAAAAATTGGTATTGCATTCAGTCATCAACATCTATTAATCTACACAACAGTTAAAATGTTTTCACCTCCATGTAAAAAGATATGTGTCCCACACAAAGTGAAATAAATATTGGAGTACACCAAAAATTGGTATTGCATTCAGTCATCAACATCTATTAAGCTACACAACAGTTAAAATGTTTTCACCTCCATGTAAAAAGATACATGTGTGTGTTCCACACAAAGTGAAATAAATATTGGCCTTTCATTCAGCCGTCAAACATCAATGAATGTTATGCTTTTCGTACAATAGTAGAATTTTAGAATTGGGAATGTGCACAAATGCTCATATCATTGCATACAATTTACCTGTCATACATTTACTATATAATAATATTATTTAGTATATGTATGACAGATAAAGTGTAAGCAACAATTTGAACCCTGTGGGCAATGTCAAAAAGCTCACAGCATGCAAAGAGCACATATTGGAAAAATGAAGAGCACCCAGCAGATTTCAGCTCTGGAGTACTTTATGCCACATACTCAAGTCCTGCAAGCTACCAATGCTGAAGCATTATTTTTGAGTTTTCTTGTTGGACATAACCTGTCTTTCTTCATTGGAGATACAGTGACAGTGGAAAAGTATTTCCTAGTGTAAGGAAAATACGACAACTTTTTGTGCCTGCTTAGGTGCTGAAAATTTGCAACAATTTTAGTCACCAAGATTAAACAGCAGGAAAGAAGCCTGAACTGTTTTGAAAACAAATTTACCATGGCCCAATTGAGGAATTTAAAGTCTACCACAGCATCATGTTATTTGTGTAAATAAGTAAAATTGGCTGGAAATAAATTTGTACATGTACTTGTAATAATTGTAAATAATATGTTTTAATTTTTTTTGGGATGTTCATATAATGAAATACTGACCATCAAAGTGGATGGAGTTTGTGTCATGGTATATAGAAGTTTTCACTAATTGTGTTCAAAATTCATACATTTTTATCCCTCTTTTCACTAATTGTGTTCAAAATTCATACATTTTTATCCCTCTTTTCACTAATTGTGTTCAGAATTCATACATTTTTATCCCCTTTTCACTAATTGTGTTCAAAATGCATACATTTTTATCCCTCTTTTCACTAATTGTGTTCAGAATTCATACATTTTTATCCCTCTTCACTAATTGTGTTCAGAATTCATACATTTTTATCCCTCTTTTCACTAATAGTGTTCAAAATTCATACATTTTTATCCCTCTTTTCACTAATTGTGTTCAGAATTCATCCATTTTTATCCCCTTTTCACTAATTGTGTTCAAAATGCATACATTTTTATCCCTCTTTTCACTAATTGTGTTCAGAATTCATACATTTTTATCCCTCTTCACTAATTGTGTTCAAAATTCATACATTTTTATCCCTCTTTTCACTAATTGTGTTCAAAATGCATACATTTTTATCCCTCTTTTCACTAATTGTGTTCAGAATTCATACATTTTTATCCCTCTTCACTAATTGTGTTCAGAATTCATATATTTTTATCCCTCTTTTCACTAATTGTGTTCAAAATTCATACATTTTTATCCCTCTTTTCACTGTGTTCAGAATTCATACAATTGTATCCCCTTTTCACTAATTATGTTCAAAATTCATACATTTTTATCCCTCTTTTCACTAATTGTGTTCAGAATTCATACATTTTTATCCCTCTTTTCACTAATTGTGTTCAGAATTCATACATTTTTATCCCGCTTCACTAATTGTGTTCAGAATTCATACATTTTTATCCCTCTTTTCATGAATTGTCTTCAAAATTCATATTTTTATCCCCCTTTTCACTAATTGTGTTCAGAATTCATACATTTTTATCCCCCTTTTCACTAATTGTGTTCAAAATTCATACATTTTTATCAATCTTTTCACTAATTGTGTTCAAAATGCATACATTTTTATCCCTCTTTTCACTAATGGTGTTCAAAATTCATAAATTTTTATCCCTCTTCAACAATTGTGTTCAAAATTCATACATTTTTATCCCTCTTTTCACTAATTGTGATTCTGGAGGGTTGGCAGCTCTGCTTTACATAACTAGAAATTTCCTTTTATTGATTTTAAAAAAAAATATATAAAGAAAAAAATATATATATATGTGATGATGATACTTGTAGAATTAAAACACTCCACAAAGATGAGCAGTGACATGCCAACACATGACAAGAACACATAAAGACATGACAAAGATGGACAAGGACATGCATAGAGAACCTTTCTAATGCTAATTGCATACTTGTGAAATATCTCAAAACAAATTTGAGTTATTTTGTTTGAATGTAAATATTAACATATCAGTGTACTGAATTAAGTTTTTCAATTATTGTTTAAATGTTCATTGTTTACCAGGAATTTAATTAAAGGACCTATTGTTTCAACATTTTTACAATTTTTGACTTGTATTGATATTTATACTTTTGATTTCCCAGTACATAGTATTTAAAGATAATTTAGGAAATGACAGATTAAGATGTATAAGTATAAAGAAATGATAAATTGATGCAAATCTAAAATATTACAATAAAATTTTAATAAAATGACATAAAATATATGACAAAAAATATATATGTATGTACATTTGTGCATAGGGCCCTGAGTGGCCGAGTGGTCTAAAGTGCTCACCATTATGGATTGTTGCCATCTCACTTCTGCAAGGGTTCAAGGTTCAGCTAATGTGGGTTCATCAGAAAGCTTGCCAGTAGCTTCTCGTGGGTTGGTAGTTATTTCTGGGGTTTTCCCTGGTTCTTCCTCCACCATTATACTGGCAACCATGTATAGCCTATCTTCTGTTGAAAAAGGACATTAAACCCTATAAAAACAACAACAACAACAACAACATTTGTGCACACATATACAAGTCAAACCCAATAGTAGGTTTATTGTTTGTTTTGTATTTATTCCTTGTGCACTTGAGAAACTTGTATTTTGTACACATTGAATATTTCCATATTTTATGTTTATCACAATTACTTTATTTTTTTTTAAAAAAACAATTCATTTGCTTTATTAGTAATGTATTTTTATATTATTAGCTAAACATTTAATTAAAACATGTATCGATAAAAAAGAAAATTTTCAGCCAAGTCTTAATATTTTGTTTTTATGCACTTCTCTTTTTCCAATATTTACTGCATGTACATAATAATTTTATACTCATTTGGAATTTGCTGCATCAGTATGTGTGCAATAAAAAATGTTACAGATAATAATGAGAAGATTGCATTGCTTTGACAAAATGCATTCATGAATAATTAACATAATTCATAATGACATTGAGTGCAAATAGATTTTAAAAAAAAGAATCAAAACATAAATAGCAAACATTTCAACAGCAGTTTATGGATATTAAAGGTTTGCAAATTACTGATGGGCAAAACTGTAAAGTTTTTGCATTATTGGTTGTCTTAAAACAGATGAAATAATGAAAGGGAATTATGCTTTAATAATAATATTGCTGTTGACTGGAATAATAATCAAAGAAAATTAATCAAAGAAAATTATTCTTTGAAAGGTTTGCATTGGTAATATTTATTTTTCTGTACATTAACTTTGTTTCAAATCCTTGTTTTCACATTGAAATGGTTGCTACTAAATTGCAAGTCCAGTTACACACCTTTGGCAGCATTCCTCCTGGAAGTAAACTGTTTCTATACCTGTTTTATCGGGGTGTTTGCATAATTTTAACATGAATGAATATTTTGTATCAATGTTTTTCTAAGTTTGCTACAATTTCACGCTAACTTATAGTACTCAGTAGTAGTACTTAATTTCATTGTTCCTTTCTAGTTGTAGAATACAGTCCAAAGAAAAATGCCAAACGCAAACCAGATTCGGAAGAAGAGGAGGAAGTTGAAAAAGAAAAAGATCACACTGTTTCATTAGATATGCCTTGTTTAACTCTTGATGATAATTCCAAACCAGGTAACAATGAATTTTACAAGGGATACTGTAGTATCATTCTTTTCAAGACAGCTTAGTTTTCTTGCTTTTGTAAAGAAATGGAAATTTTCATGGGTATTTGAATTGGTGGTCTTGCCTCTCGAAGTTTCATTATTATTTGGTATTTACTTTCATGGTTTGACCTCTAAAAATACCCAACATAAAGAATACAAAAGAATAAAGCTATGCTGGTGCAACGGCAGTCACTTGAATTTTTACAGCAATTATACCACATGTATGAGCACAAATCACATAAACCTGACAAGTTCATTACTTACACTGAGTGAATAGCATCACTGGATGCCAACACAGCCAACAATACTAAAACAATACTACCTCGCCAATGAGTACAAATTAAACACCAATCAAGATCAATCACTTACACCAAGTATTTACCTTAGTGCTCAACATCTTCAGAAGACAATGCCACCAAAGAACAAAGATGCTAACTAAAATTGAAAGATAATCATATCATTCCTTTGTGCCTGTCTCATGTACAGACCAACTTCAACCATTAGACTTGACAATAAATAAAGATTATAAAGAAAAGTTAAAATTATACTTCAACAACTGGTATGTTAAACAGGTCAGGAAGATTTTTCATTTTGTGATCAGTATACTATATTAGTGAACCTTGCAAACCTCACTAATCAAGCAAATCATGCTGAATTATACAAATCTGCTATGATGTCAAGAATGACAGTATCGTCATTCAAACATTAACCATAACAACAAATACACCATCACTGAATTCCATGTTGGCAGAATCGGCACCAAATGGGATAAAGCTGTATATGCCAAGATACTGTTTGACAGATATAATATCCCATTTATGGTAGCAGATATGGTTTTCAGATCTAGTTGAAATAATATTTCCCAACTTGGAAATCACAAAAATTCCTCAAACAAAATGGATGACAACTAGCCACATAGTGACCCGAGCTTTCATTCCTTATTGGTATAAGAAAATTGAGGATAGATGCAACAGTTTGCTATTATCATTGAAAATCTAATTCTTTTAGCGTTAATACTTTCAACCAAATCACAGGGTGGAAAAAGCAATTAATAGTATGACAAGGAAACGTTGAAGTTTTCTGCCTGTTAATTTTCCAAATTTCAAATGGACAATGGACTCAAAATTACATTGCATAAATACTGTTACATTATCATTTGTTCTTTTTACAATGAGTATGAATACCTCTCTTTCACACACACACACATCTTTAAGGTTGATCAAGAAAAGCTATATTTTTATGTGAAGAGGCCCTTGGTAACAGTAGGTGGTCTGTGGTGCTAGCCTTTACATATAACGACATCTCAATTCTTACTACGTGGGGTTGAATCTTGACTTGGGCAATGTGAGTGTGTAAGAAAACTTTCCAGTAGCTTCCTGTGGGTCAATTGTTCTTCCTGTTGTTCAGTCATGGTTTTGTGACTACAACACATCAGTGGAACTGGTAAAATAGACATTTCACCACAGTAAAACCATCAAGCTTGTTATCTGAATTGACACACCTTGGAAAAGTGTGTAGAAAAAGAGACCCCATTTTGTTGAACCTGCCTTTTATTTAGGTAAAAATTGAGTGCTTTAACATTAGAAATTAATTAAATAATGCTAATATTTATCTTCATCTTGATTTTGGAGAGACAGACATGTACACATGTGCCAAAGGGATTACTACATCAGAAAACCAAAATCAAGATGTCAAGATTTCAGACAGGACATCATGAAATTTATTGTTGCAGAATTTTGATATTGGACCAAGAGCAACATATTAGAATCAGAATATACAGTTGGGTAGTTTGACCATCAGGATGAGAAATGTTACGATGTACAGCTAGTTTGATCAATCAAGAGCATGGCTTGAATGCTAGGCAAAGACAATCAATCAGGAAGAGGAGTGTTAGAATGCCCAGTTTTTACAATGTAAATTTGAATGCCCAGTTTGTACAATGTAAATTTGAATGCCCAGTGAAGCATGGTAAATGCATTATGTTAGGGATACAATAAATAATGCATGGAACAAAGTCATTGCAAGGATCTTGAGAGGTTTTTTTTATAAGCCTGTTTGATAGTACTTGTAGTTGTTAATATATCCATTATAGTATTGCCAATGTTTAAAAATATAAATAATTAGAATTATATAGATAATTAGAATTATATAGATAATTAGAATTATATAAATAATTAGAATTATATAGATAATTAGAATTATATAAATAATTAGAATTATATAGATAATTAGAATTATATAAATAATTAGAATTATATAGATAATTAGAATTATATAGATAATTAGAATTATATAGATAATTAGAATTATATATATGGTTTTACAGGTTCATCAGCAGAAGAAAAGTCTTCAAAACTATTGTCAAAAGGAAAGAAATCAAAAAGAACGACAGGCAAAGTTTTGCCAAAGATGCTTCCTAACCTGGAATATAAGAAAAAGGAGAAGAAGGAAAAGAAAAAGGAGAAGAAGGAAAAGAAAAAGCCTGGTCAGAAGAAAAGAAAAACATAATGGAAATCTTGATCTTTTGAATTAAAAGAATAAATAGTGATATATTTGTTTCATGTGTGTATGTCTGTTTACTTCAAAGTCATGTCTAGTCTGAGATTAAAATATTTTTACTGTTTATTTGATAGTTACAGTTTCAAACCTGCATAGTAAAACAGTCAATTTTGTCATCAGTTCTTCTGTTCAGTTCTCCACAAATAATTTTGTAAGCAGTAGTTAACATTAACCAATAAGAAACCCATGTGGTGGGGGGGGGTGACATTGTTCACTTTATTGACAACTGTCTACCAGTCAAACTTAAGAGCAGTAAACAACCAAGTAGCTTTGGTCATTAGTATGGTTTCTGGGCAGATTTAATTTATGATGAAAACATTGGTATCAAAGGTTTCTCTAGTTCACCTAGCTGTAGGGTCAAGTGAGCTTATGGTATGTCCCTTCATTTGTCATTCATGATGCATCACGCTCTGCATGTCCAGCAGTCACATTTCCGATGAGGTAATTCTGTATGTGACTGACTTGTTACTCCTCTGAAGTCATATTACCTATCCAGTTTTGATCCTAATTGCTATAAGGACTTTTGTCATCAAGATCTTGGATCAGTTTAGTAATGAGATAATCTTGCATAAAATTGACTGACCTTGTTGCTTTGCTGTGAACCAGATTTTTTTATTTGAGTTAAATCAAATATGGAATATATGGTCATGTAATCAAGACTTTGTACAAAATTCAATAATGAACGAGATTGCATACTGTGTGATTTTGACACAAATTAGCTGAGCTCGTTGCGATTCTGGAGATAATATTTCTGATTCAGTTTTGATCAGACTTGAAATATTGGCTTATGTCATGAAGATCTTGGATGGATGGGTTGAATAATGAGTAAGGTCCACACTTAATAATAATGTCTTGTATGTGATTGTCTTGTTGCCATACTACTGTAAGCCATGTTGAGGATAGTTTTGATCAAACTTGGAATGTATGTTTCTGTCATTATGATCTTCACTAATGAGCAAGATCCATGCATATTTATAAGGTGATCTTGCATGTGATGAGGATTAGATTTTTACCACTCAAAAAGTCAGCAGGGATGCTTGCTGCCAAATAATTTAAATTTTGTTTAAAGTGATTTTATTTTTAGTGACAGCAGCCATGTTTTTTATGCCTGGCTTTATTTCTGCACAAGTTTAAAGCCCCTCAAATAGCTTTCTGTCAAATTGAGAGAAAAAATTTTAAAATTTTTTTCTAGTATTACTTGAGATATTCGAGAGCTTGCACATAGGGGTAAATATGAAACCTAAAAGATTATGACCTAATGATCTATACAAGTGGTCCAAGTGGACCTGAGATTGTTCATCTGGTTGATATCAACATAAGAGAAATATGTTGGGGCAGTGTGCCAAGAAGTCTATAATAGCATGTGATGCTATCCTACATTAGCTAGTTTTAAATTGTGTTGTAATGGCACAGCTTTTTGTACAAACTTTAAAGGGTTTTCAGTGAAATTAGGTCAGTTTCTGTTGACCATTTTTATGTCTTTTTTATTTTAGTAACAATGACCAAATTGAATAATGGATTGCATCTTTAGTACATAATTAAATATATTTTATTCCAGGATGCTTTCAGTAAAATTTGAATAAATGCTGTAGTTTTTATTAAGTTGAGTGTATTGTTGGCTTATTACCATTCTATAGTCTAAATATCTGATCTAATTATTATCAAATATACAATTTGTGCATAAATCCTCAAGATATCACATGAATTCGATAATGAGCAAGATCTATGTCATATTAATGAGGAGATCATGCATTTGATTAGCTGATCTTGTTACAGCTCTTGTGGCCATATTTCTGATCAGATTTTGATTACGTTTGGAATATATGCTTATAATACCAAAATATTGGATGTGTTTGAAAATGATCAAAATCTTTAATCAGTATTGTCAAGATCTCAGACGATTTAAATAATAAGCAATCTATATAATAATGAAGTAATCTTGCATCAGATTTCCTCTCTGTTGGAAATATTTCTGATCTTCTTTAGATCAAACTTGGAATGTATTATACTTTTTTGGATCAAACTTGGAATGTATTATACCTTTTTAGATGTGTTTGATATTGATATCATTAGGCTTCATATTGTCTGATGTTGTTACCATTCTGGAAGCCGTATTTCTGATCCCATTTTGATCCACTCCAGACTTTGCTTCAATGAAGTAAGCTTATGGGTATATCATCATGGTCTTCATCAAGTTTTATAATAAATGAGGACTTCATATACGATATTTTTCGGTCTATAAGTCGTTACTTTTTTACTTGAAAGTCAGGTCTTCGTCTTATACTCCGAATTGACTTATAATGTGTCAAACTTGTGATATAAAATAACAAGTTTTTATAAGTTACGTTCATAACTACAGGTAATAAAATGAACTACAACATGGATGTGCTTTCATTTATAATAAAACAAGCATGGACTGTTTATTCAGCTGTGTCAATTGATAACAGAATATAGCAGTGATTTGTTCAGAAGTAAAATCACAAGCATGTTAGCATCAGTAATGTAATTTCACAATTGCTGGTAATATGGAATATCATACAACATTACCATTACTAGTGTAAAATACGAAGCCATGATATTGACCTGGCCTTGTCTTATACTCCGAATCGACTTGTATATGGACAAAGGATGGAAAATTTACAAAATTGGTTAATTCGACTTATACTCCGAATTGACTTATAGGCCGGAAAATATGGTACAGCTGAGTTTGCATCTAAATGACTGCATTGGCTATCTAAAGCTAGAACCATATTTTTCATCCTGCTTCCATAAAACTTGGTTGGATAAGTTCATTTGTGAATGAGATCTTTGCATATTATGCCTTTAGCTTTGGAAAGAAATTTTATTAGTAAATTAAGGCAAACTGACAATATAATGGTCTTGAGCTTGCTTACATAGGCTTGTTTTATTAAAATAATTTTATGTGAGTGATATCAGGTTACATGTGCCTCTTGTTTTGAGTTGTTCCCTGGTTTTCCCATATTTTAAAAAATAAAAGTAAACATATCCGATGGCAGATTGTTTGTAACAGTTTGAAAGGTCTGAAATGCTTTATATCAGATTTACTCAAATTCTACATGCAGTTTATGAGAGATTATTTTTATTTTGTAATGGTGGCCATATTTGTTGTCAATGTCATTTGTACAAACTGAAAGACCTTCATGTCAGAGTGCTTCCTTAAGTTTGCTTGAAGTTATTTCAGTGGTTTTTGAAGTAGTTGACAATGCCAGTTGTTGACAGAATTGATGTGGATACAGGGAAACACCATATGCTCACTTAACCTTATATCTATCCAAGCCAAAATTTAAAAGAAACATAAACCAAAGTAAAGGATTAAACCCTCCTGAATTTCATGGAACTCATGACTTAACAAGTTTTGCTGATCTATGCATCATTTTCAAAGACATAACAAGTATAACAAGATGAACTGATTTGGGATCAGTTTATGTTGAAGACACTAAGAATGATTACACGAAAACGATGTTTATTTATATATGATTGAAGGTAAAAAATCCTAAACCAAATTTGTGCACATAAATTCCAACATTGGATTTTTCACACAATGAAGCACACCGAGTTAAATAACTACTATAAAGAAAAGTTTTATTCCTGGCTGAAACGAATTGTAACACGCAACTTAAAATAAATAGTCAACAATAATGAATGAATAGAAGTTAAACAATATGACTGATTGATGGATTCATCACCACGAATTATCAATGAATATAAATTAATCAGAAATTAAACACAAAAGCAATGGTAGATGGTAAACTCAAACAATGGTAGATGATTTTACTCAACAAGTGACAAAGATTTTTAAACAAATAATGATGGATGATTTTCACATAAGTAGTGATGATGTTTTCCACTTGAATGGCGACAATGATGATTTAGAAAAATTTTGACATTTTACTTATGCCATCGAGTTTACTTTCACAAGATACCTTGCATCCTACCCCTCTGTTAGAAGATCAAGGAGCCACCATGAATGATCTGCTTAAGGAACAGTAGAACCCATTTGTTCCCTGCAGACCCTATTGGTTCTCAACACGAGATAACTGCATTCTTCCTCTGAGCCAATGTCACCATTGACATCAGCACACCATGTTTATACCAACCCACCAAGTACCATTAGTCTTTGGTCACATTAGTACCATGGGTAAGACCACACCTCTACACAGTGCAAATGTAGCATAAACACATCACAGGTGCAACAAATCGAAGTCCGTGTTATACATGTGACAAGGTCATATATGATGTGCATTGACATCTGTGCTAATATAGAGTTAATTATTTCATAGAATTTTTTATTGTAGGTGATTATCATAATCGGGTTCATTTGTGAACCGGTATCTGAAGATAATCTTAAAGAACTTTAAGTTATTCCATCATTCCTTAATGTATGCAACATTTATGTGAATACAATTCTTCAGTTCAGTTTTACACTGGTGATTTTGTAAACAGACCACAATAAATCGAATAACTTTGCATTATATGACACAAGATGGAACTATCTAAATTCCGGAATAAATAGAATAATAAAACAATTCTATCCTACAATACAGAAAGGAAAAGAACACAATTTTATAAATTACCTCTGCAGCTGGAGCTATTACTCCATAAAATGCACTGCTCACCGATTAGACTTCTCAGGTTAAAATATTAAAATGATACTTTCAAACCATAAGTGACCTGGCTAGTGACGTCCAAATATTTTGGTTTTTAAAATTTGTATTTATATTTTATTTAAACAAGAGTCTATCAAAGATACATGTTTTAATGGCTCTAAAAATTTATTGGAATCCACTTTCTTCTATTTGCTGACTTTATTTAACTGCAAAAGTTTATTGGTTGTGGATTTTTAATGGCATTTTTAATTTGATTTAGTAATGCCTATGGAAATAGCGAAGTTCCAGGCCTAATGACACACTGAAGTAGTCAATGTAGGTTGGCCTGGGTGGGTATGAAACCTTCAACCCTTGGATTACAAGTCCTTTGCTCTACCAACTAAGCTATCATAACTCCCTTAAATTCCTGATAACTGAAACCATGCCAGATGTATTTTTGAGAAACTATAGCATTTGAATTTTGGTAACATCAATATTTTCTTGTATGCCATACTTAGCATACTCACATGTTTACCTTGATTTGATGCTCTGCTGCAACACAAGTAGTTATTTTAGTGCCAAGACAGTTGGAGTAACAGTGTTTTGCCCATCGTAGCTGACGAAGACTGGTCAGATAGTAGGATTCGAACATACACCCCTTCAGTCATGCGTCTAGCACACTAACTATTGAACCAAAGCTGCTACCATGTATCTTTAGTTCAGAATTCTTTATCATGACCTTTCATCTTACACATGATATTATGGTTAGAAGATTTCATATATTGTCAAGATATCTTACCATTCAAGCTATTCTTTAGATTAAACCATCAATTTGGTTTGATAACAAAATTCAAACATTTGTGTTACCATGCTTAGCAATAAACCGAACTTAAATCCTAAGTTAAGAACCTTTCTAATAGCAATATGAGAGCGTTGCTCTTGGGATTCAACTAAGTGTAAGTGGTCAAAATTAATTTGCATATGCACAAGTGTCACTGTGCTCATTAAGTTCACTGAAGTATAAATATGCAAGCAGTGACCTTTGACCAAATTAGGTCTGGATTTCAAATTCCTTCACAAAACATGTAGATGTGTTTGTGCTTTGATCAAAAACATCATCAAAAAAGTTTCACTTTTCTTTTAAAATCCTGTGAGTCTGACCCATCCAATTAGGTGAAGATGTTATAATGATGTTTTACAGTGGCTGCTGTAGTGACCATTGTGGGAGGTCATAGCATCATTGTCATCAAGAACCAACTAACCATAGTGAGAAGTGTTTTGGTCAAATCCTAATGTTCTTGTATGAGGAGTACCAATAACATTTTCATGGTAGCCATGCTGTTGGCCTGATCATAATAAGATTTTCAAGACCATTTTTGGGGTGACCAACTAGTCATCACATGAAGTCTTTTAAAGAAACCACACATCACTATGACCATATGTTCAGTTTACTTTTGTGGGTTTCAGTGCCCTTTATCAGCATATGGAGGTTTTAGAACAAACACAAGTCTGATGCCTTAGTTAATCTTTTATTCAGAGTAACATCATCAGACTCCACATGGTCATTATGTGTCTCTGGGTGCATACTAATTTTCACAATTTAAAGAGTTTGTTTATAATTTACATTTTTGTGTTTTTAAGATTTTCTCTCCCCCGTCCCTGCATGATTTACTCTGTCTCTTTTTGTTATTATTGAGTTTTTGTGCACTCATAGTTCAGCAGCACTTTTTCAATATCTCCTCAATAGTAACTAATGTATGGCGAGGTATTGCACACCACAGATGTGTTTGGATTGTTTTTTCCTCATGTATTTTCTTTCCACTTTTAAGTATATCCATCTCCATTACATCCAACAGGTTAGGTGATGTATAATTAAAAAAATTTGGACTTTTGACAAGGCAGTATTTTTCTGTCTCTTTCCCTCAAGAGTTGGGTCCATGACAAGTTTGGTTTTCAGACACCATGATCCTCTCTAGTTTGGAAGGCACAGTCTAAAACAGATCTTCTGTTGCACACCAACATGACAGTTAGCACAGAAGTTGTAATAAGGTCATGAGGCAGATATCCAGACAGAAGAATGGTGTGGCCAGTCCCCAACTTTATGTCACAGCCCCAGGTGTCCACTTCTACTTAGAGGGTATATTTGCTTACTTGACCCCTTAAGCTTCTCAGCATTGACTTGGGGTGAATTACAGATGTGAATGTCAACATAGTCGACTCGTGGTGCACATAATGGTTACCATAGTTTAGCATGCCCATCTCTTTGCAGCTAACTCTCTGAACCTGTTGAAGGAGGAATTAAGACCAATGGCCACCTTGCAGAGAATTTTGGATAAACTCAGAAGGATAAGTGCTGTCAGAGCTTCTTCAACTCCATAAGGATTCCATCTTCGATACATAAAACATTTTGCTGGAGCACAGCAATAAGCTGTTAAGAGCAGCTCCATCTGATGAAGGAACTTCATTTTGTTGTTGATTCACAATGATGGACTCCAACGTTCCTGCAAGAGCAATAATGCTGGTCCCAGTCTACAGTCTCAGACATGGCAAAATTGGCCCAGAAGCACCCCAATCTTTGAAGATCTATGGGATTCCTGAATACAGATTTTGATCAGGGTCCCAGCAGAACTACCCGACCCATTTTAAAACTTTTGCCAGAGCAGGAAGTATGTGGATCCCTCCCCATTCACTCAGGAGGGATGTAGGTAGTCCTAGAGAATTGCATCCTCTCCTGCCAAGTCTGCCTTTTGCAACATCCTTGTAGGTGCCAGGCTAGGCCATTTATTAGAGGCCTGGGTATACCTAATGGGTACTGCATGTAACTTTTCCATAATACAAAATATTTACTAAATTCACTTTCAAATACTTGTCCAGTGTAGTGCAGGACCACCATTTAGTTTCAACATAATGTACCAAATTAGAATCCCTAAGAGAGGAGTTATACATCCTTTTAAAAAGAAATGGGCAGAAGAGAGTGAGAAACTTTAAAAGTCAAAAATTCAAATTAAAGTATGAATCATCCCTGTGTTGAGAAAATGGTGAAAATTTTGATTTGATGGATCTTTCTTATGTAAAAAAGTTTCTTCATGGAGCGGGCTTCAGGATGGAGACATCAACCTCAGGAATGCCCAAAGGTTGAGCAAATTGGTGGTCTCCACAGACCTCCAGCATGCTACTCTGACATCCCTAACATTCCAGCCTGCAGAAAATTCCTGCAGATTTGTTTGGGTCAGTAGATTTTAATTTTCTTCCCATCAGCCACAATTTTTCTCTCAGAACCCCAGTGATTGTTGTAACATCAGCTCAAGTTAGGTCATTAATTAATGGGTTCCCATCATCTAGTATTTCAACAACTGGTTGACTCTTCTGGAATTTCAACTTCAATATTCTGTCGTCGTGTTTCAGTTGGTCTATAGCATAATGGTAAAGGCATTTCTAAAAACTTTTCTTTATGTAACTGAAATAATGGCTGCTGAAGTGTATCACAAACTATCTTTCTACTTGCCACTATCAAGGCGTTTGGTCACCATTTATCCCAAAATTCGTTGATGGAAGTTTCTGAAATTATGGTACACATTTTTTCGCACTGTATTTTATTCCGTTTAGTCTGATTAATTTATTAAACACTATTAATTTTGGATCAAGTGCTCTATGGTCATCAGTTATCTATTCATATTAATATACAAAATCCTTCAGCCAATCATGCTGAGACAATCCATCAAATGGTTGTGGTTGACCCTGATTGCCGCACTTTATCATAGATATATTTGTTAATAATAACTAATCAAGAAATATTTTTAATATATCTAACGACATTGTGCATATATCATCACAAATTATTATTCCAGGTATATAGTTTTCACCCATTCAATCAGGAGTCTATTTATCTCCCTTGTGCCGAGAAAAAGCTGTGATAAGTACATGACTTTAGACCTCTCCCTCTTTCATTTCTCTTGCAAGTCTGTGGGTAGGAGTTAGCACAAATAAATCCGAATTCCGTCGAAATAATTTGTTCACTCAAGTTGTTTTACCGCAGCCACCAGGTCCATTTAGATAAACAGTCTTGTGTCTTGATACTAGATCGGATATAGAAGGCGCAGACGATAATTCTGATATCTGATTTTTTGTGCCTGATTTTATCAGGTAAGTATGTTCAATTTTGACATCTGCGGTATCAGTATCATTATATAGCATTTCTTGTTTTATTCTCCACAGTGCAAAAGTACTTGTAAAACGTGTTACTAATTCTGTATATTTTTATTCAATATAACATGAATCCATTGCAACTCAGAATGCAGTGTCATGGAATCCGTTTATCATCAATAGCAAGTTTATAGAAACGAGCAAGCATTGATGATCTTAGATGTGTATATTGCAGAGAGACATCATCAATATAGCCACCAATTGTACCTAATCGTGTTCCGTTAGACAAGTAGGCGTTTTGTCAACTTACAAATATATTTTTCGCTGTTGCATCTGTGATTATAAAATCTGATTCAGCATCATCTAAAATTAATTGTGCATAATGTCAAGGACGGTCCCAAGCTCATCTGAAAAAGGAGGAAGGTTGGGCGTGGGTTTGCAACCCCACTCCGTTAAAACAACTCTTGTTACGGAAATGACAACAAGGGAACAAACGACGGGAGCAAAACAGACCAGGCAACTGGCTTTATGATGGTTGGGGACGCAAGGACGTCCCCACTTCGATAGTAGAACTCCTGTCGCCAAAAACATGGATCAGAGTTGGATGCTGGAACGTGCGAACGCTCAACCAGACTGGAAAATTGGCACAAGCAGTAAGCGAGTTGAATCACTACAACCTGACCCTCATGGGTGTAACAGAAGCACGATGGATTGGTGCCGGCATGCAGAAGTTGAACTACGAAGTCATCATCTGGTCATTATCAGCAAGAACAAGACCAATACCGTTCTACAGTGGAAACCAGTAAATGGGCGCCTGTTGTACATCAGGATGAACTCCAAGTACGCCAAGCTGTCTGTTGTTGTGGCCTATGCAGCAATAGACGACGCGGAAGAAGAGGACAAAGACATTCGACGCTCTTCAAGCCGTTTTAGAGGACGTCCCTTGACATGATGTGCTGATGTTGCTTGGCGACTTCAACGCTAGGGTCGGCTACTACAATAAAGATAGAGAGAGGACCATGGGGAGCCATTGAGTAGGCGTGATGACCGACAACAGGGAAAGACCGGTCAACTTCTGTGAAGAGAATGACTTTGTCATAGGAAGGACTCTGTTCGAACACAAGGACATCCACAAGCTCACATGGATGTCACCAAACGGCAGAACTCAGAACCAGATCGATCACATCATCATCAACGATCGATGGAAACACTCTTTGCAGGATGTGCGAGTGATGCGGAACGCAGACATCGATAGCGACCATTTTCTTCTTTTTGGCCTAGGTGACTGTGAAGCTTAGAAAAGTTAAGATATGGGTCTCCAGGAACAAACGCTTCGATGTGGTCAAGCTGAAAAATTCAAAAGGGAAGGAAGAGTTTAGGCTGGCCTTGAGGAATAGGTTTAGTGCTCTAGTTTATGAGACTGCGCTGACCATCGACACTTTCAAAAGAGCAATGCAGGAAGCAGGAGAAGAAGTTTTAGGCGTTAGGAATAGTAAGAAGACAGAGTGGATATAAGAAGAGACATGGACTCGCATAGAAGAGAGAAGACAGATTAAAAAGAGACTTTTGGATTCCAAATCACCGAGACTGAAAGAGAGAATTTCGAAGGAGTATAGTGGAAAATACAAGGATGTGAAGAAATAAGCAAGGAGAGACAGGAGATAATACACAGAGGGGATGGCAAAGGAGGCGGAGGCTGCAGCAGAGCAGAAAGACATGAAGACGGTGTACCTGAACACAAAGAAGCTGAAGTGCGACTTCAGTCAGCACCACGACCTTCCATTGAGAGATGAAGATGGAACCCATGTCACAGTCGAGGCGAAGCTGAAGAGATGGAAGCAACACTTTGAGTCTTCCCTGAATCGCCCAGACCCACCAGTACTCGCTAACATTTCTGAAGCAGAGAAGGACCTAGACATCAACTGCGACATCACTTTTGAGGAAGTCAAGCAGGCCATCCACAAGCTGAAGAATTGAAAGACACCTGGCGATGATGGAGTATGTCCCGAGATGCTGAAGGTAAAAGACACAGAGACGCCGCAGCTTCTTTGCTAGATTCTCCAAAAGATATGTGATAGTGAAGAAGCACCGAATGACTGGAAAACCGGAATGATCGTCAAACTTACCAAAAGAAAGGAGATCTGGAGAACTGCAACAACTGGTGAGGAATCACCTTACTATCTCTCTCCAGTAAGATATTCAGCGCCATCATTCTCCAATGCATCACAACAGCTGTGGACGGCATCCTACGCCAGGAACGGTAGGCTTTAAGAAGGGCACATCCTGCATCGACCACATCTTCATCCTGAGGCAGATCCTTGAGCAGTACCATGAGTGGAATGTATCCCTTTATGTGGTCTTTGTGGACTTTCAGAAGGCCTTCGACAGCCTGCACCGATCCTCTATGTGGAAAATCATACGACACTATGGCATCCCCCAGAAACTTGTCAATGTCATCAGGCCCCTGTACGAGAACTTTGAGTGCAGAGTCATCCTCAACAACTTACTCACTGAACTATTCAAGGTGGAAACCAGAGTGAAGCAAGGATGCATTCTCTCTCCGATCCTCTTCTCACTGGACATTGACTGGATCATACGCCGCACCACATAGGGCAAGAGACAAGGAATACAGTGGACTTTGACCTCAATGCTGAATGACCTGGACTATCCTGACCACATCGCACACCGTGCTGCTGGCAAGCATACACCAGGATATCCAACAGAAGACACAACAGTTGGTACAGACAGCAAGCACCATAGGTCTTCGAGTCAACATAGGGAAGACAAAAGTCTTGAGGAAGAACACTAGAGTGGGCAACCCACTCGCCATCAACGACCACCCTCTGCAAGAAGTAGACGATTTCACGTACCTTGGAAGTAAGGTCGCCACGGATGGAGATTACACAAGAGAAGTCGCCACAAGAACCAGCAAGGCCAAACAGGCCTTCGCAATGCTGAAGCCCATCTGGAGGACAACAAACTTCAGCGTCCACACGAAGATCCGTATCTTCAAGGGCAATGTGTTGAGCGTCCTTTTGTACGGGTCAGAGTATTGGAAGACCACTGCTAACATAGAACGCAAGCTAAAAGTCTTCCAGACCAAGTGCATGCGACGGATCATGAGGATCTTTTGGCCAAACATGATCTTGAATGAGGGACTCCGGCACAGAGCAGGAGCAAGCACCATCGCTGAGATCATTGCAACTAGTCGATGGAGATGGCTCGGCCATGTCTGCAGAATGCTCCCTGACTCACTACCATGGATGGCACTGAGATGGACCCCACAGGGGAAAAGGAACCATTGCAGACCCAAAGAAACCTGGCGCCGAACCATGGAGCGAGAACTTAAGGCCTGAGGCCTCACCCTGTAGACCGCCCCCACAACAGCAGCCGATAGACCAAAATGGTGCTCCCTTGCCGTCGCCTCAAGCACCAGACGGCGTAGAGGGGATTGATGATGATGATGATGATGATGATGATGAATTCTTCTGCCTATATCTGTTGATGATTTATCATCGTCGTGTGGTAACCAAACTTCACTCTGCGCGTAATATGATATAATTGTCTCACTTACAATCAGCAATATCAGTATTTTACAATCATATAATGTAATACATGTAAAACTATTGGAACCCAACGTTTCTCAGAGAAATGTCTACCAAACAAAGCATAACAGATCGTATGAAGACCTTTAGCAAACTCGAATGAAATAATACGAGCGAATCAGGTAGTTGCCCATTAATCGCCACTCTGGTCATTTCGCGCGTGGGATGTCCAAATCGCCTGAAATATCCAGAACATTTTCCCATCCCTAAAAATAACTTCCTGGATAACACGCGACCATATCGACGGAAATAAAATCATCGTGGTCATACTTGGTATTCCACAATCCACCATGTCTGTATATACAGCAGCTTTGCTGCACATCTTTAAGAAATTCAAATAGTGTTGGTTTCCACGAATGTTCTCTCTTGCAAAATGAGCTGCAAATGACGGAGTGGTGAAACATTTGCTTAGTAACTCGTCAATATTATCAGTTAAAAATTTCTGCGCGATTTTTTTTTTTTCCATTTCTTCGTGGAGAAATTCTAACCGATATAAATCACAGGTCGTACAAATTTATGATAGTTTTCATCACATTGAAAAATAGCCATGCTGGTACATTAACGTTTTTACTTATTTCGTGAATAAAATCAAATATATTTCCTCCAGAGTTCTGGGGATATAATCATACGGTTCGATCTTGTGGAAATATTGTTACTGCGTTAATCCACGAGTGCGCATTATGATCAATGATATTTATTTTACCTCCTTTTTTAATAATGTTTCGAATGGTATAAAATTTATCCTGCTCTAGTTGCTACTATTATTGGAAGTTTTAGTATTTTTTTTACCTTAGATACATCATTAATTGTAGCTCCAGTATGTTTGACTAATTCAGCCCACTCGTTTATCTTTTTACCTCTTAGATCAGTTAGTCCATTTCCATGAATCGCGTTTGTAAAATGTTCGATTACTCTCTCAGCGACACAGTGTAGTTTTGAAAATTTCATCGAAGCAAGATCATTAATATCAGGTTTATCATTTAATGGATATATCCCATAACCAACCGCGGTTACAGGGTATGCTCGTATATAATATGGTTCATCAATCCCAGTAAACATTCCTGGTTTGGAATTTTTACTTAACTCTGCGGTTTTATTATTATTAAAACAGGGTAATGTTTGTTGCGTATAATCCACACAGTAGAATCTATTACTGATTGCACAATCAATTTTATTCTGAAAAAGTATCTTGATTGTTAAGATAATCAATAATTCTTTTCGCTAGCTCATCGTTCACTGCAGTCATTCAGATGCAAACTCAGCAGTACATGAAGTCCTCATTTATTATAAAACTTGATGAAGACCATGATGATATACCCATAAGCTTACTTCATTGAAGCAAAGTCTGGAGTGGATCAAAATGGGATCAGAAATACGGCTTCCAGAATGGTAACAACATCAGACAATATGAAGCCTAATGATATCAATATCAAACACATCTAAAAAGGTATAATACATTCCAAGTTTGATCCCAAAAAGTATAATACATTCCAAGTTTGATCTAAAGAAGATCAGAAATATATTTCCTATAGAGAGGCAATCTGATGCAAGATTACTTCATTATTATATGGATTGCTTATTATTTAAATCATCTGAGATCTTGACAATATAATACTGATTAAGGATTTTGATCATTTTCGAACCAATATTTTGGTGTTATAAGCGTATATTCCAAAAGTAATAAAAATCAGATTAGAAATATGGCCACAAGAACCGTAACAAGATCAACTAATCAAATGCAAGATCTCATTAATATGTTATAGATCTTGCTCGTTGTCGAATTCATGTGAGATCTTGAGAATTTAAGGCCAAATTCTATATTTGATCATAATCAGATCAGATATATAGATTATAAAATGGTAATAAGCAAACAAACAATACAAAACACTCAATGCACAACAGAATTTAAGAATTTGATATGAAGATTGTTGGCGTTGTGTTTAATGATTGTCAGAATCTGGATTGTCATGAACGATACATCAATATCAATTTACACTTGATCAAGAATACAATTACAAATCTAACTTTCAGATGATGTAATCACAGAAACACTTATTTCACAAAATATCTTCAAACCATCCCACTTTATTTATATATATATGAGATGGTATTTTGGTCTTATATCTTTTGCAAATTAAAGCAGTCATCTATTGCCTTATGTCAATTCCGAAGTGAAAAGTATCAATGGATTGATTGCAATTTGATGTTCGTTTCATTATACTGTCGGAATGTTCAATATTGAACCAAATAGTGTCAATAGAAGAGTTCAACCAGACAACAACAATTGGTACCCAGAAAACCCACTTTGCGCCATTCACCCTAACCTTATAAGACAGATAGCATTTTGTCTTAATATTTGACAAATAAAGTTGTCGTTTGTCGCCTTCAATCAGTTCTGATGTAAAAGGGTATCAAGGAATTGATTGCAAATGGAATCTATTATAAATTACGTGATGCAGTAAGAGTGCACAATATTGAATAAAATATTCTGCTATTTCCGTATTTAAAAGCATACAACCATTCTATATGGTTTGTTTTTCGCCTGAGATATTTTTCTATTCATCAATCCATCATTGGCTTTTCTACATTGTACCAAACTGAAGTTACGGCTTCCGAAACGTGCGATTTCGGGAATTTTTCATCTTGGGACACTTGCGAGCTCCTGTGACAACCGGTGAAAAGAGCTACATGTATTTTGAATAACCTTTTTAGCCAATCATATTTCGGCGGCGTCCTGCGTGCCTAATACTTGAACTGTTTTGAACTGATTGTTTACGGTATGTGCAGTGAAAGAGAAAGTGTCTAATTCTTTCATGGAACAGGATTCCTAAAGTTGAATCGAGTTAATATTAAGTAAAAACTTACTTTTGCATTTACCACTGTTCTGTAATTAAAGAATTCGTGTATCGTAGAACCGCAAACATGGTACATGTAGCTCTTTTCACCGGTTGTCACAGGAGCTCTCTCTCTCTCTCTCTCTCTCTCTCTCTCTCTCTCAGGAATGTCACTTCGTTTCATCATGTTGTGGCTAAAATTATACGCTTTTTATTTATTTTTCGTATTCCGATCCTTTTAGGTTTCATTTGTTGTAGTCTCGACGGACAGACGTTTTTACATATTCAGTTCAATACTGACCTCTCTTTATTTAGCAATGGCTAGAATGTTCTCAGAGAGCTAAAAATGTCAGTCATAGCTCTCTCTGATTCAGTTAGAGATCTCAATAATTTTTGACGTCGTTAATTAAATTGCAGACCTCGCAAATTGAATTTCTAGACATCTCCAGAGTGTGCTGACTAATTTAGTCATAGAGCTATATAATGTAATTAGAGATCTCTCAGATTTGGCTTTGGTTCAACAAATCCATTAAACAATTGTAGATACATGTATTTATAAATGAATGAGAGAACTCAATAATTCAGTTATAGATCTCACTTATTAATAAATTGAAGAGGTCTTTAAATGTGTTTACAGCTTGGTTTCTAAACCTAACATTCTTAGAATGAAATAATAATAGCTCTTGTCAATTTTTGCAGAGAGCAGACTCTCGCTTAATGAGTGTTTTATAGATATAGCCGCCCACTAGGGGCATATGTATATCTTTTATAGGTGCCATGTCGGCACCCATTTAGATGGGAGGGGTTGTTAATCCCTCCCTTAAAGTGCTAAATGCACTATAGTTAAGGCGTTCCCCTGAATTACTAAAAAGTAACTATCAGGGGAAATGAAAGCCTATATTGGGGGTGGGTAGGAATGGTACCTACACACACCCACCCCTAGCATCCAATCGAGTTGTAAATAAGGTAGCGAGGGGAAATGTTTCCTCATTTCGCTAGTAATTTTGGTAAGCGGACTCGGCAAAGGCGGAAAGGGTCCAGGTCCAGGAGGCGCGGGCGGCACAGCAACACACAGCAGAGCACGCAAGGAAAAGGACAGCAAGGCCACGAACGCAGCATACACCTGAAACGAAAGAGCCCTACTTATTTCAAATTTAGTCCAGTTTTACTAATGGACAAACCTAAATTCCAATAATGTGTTAGCCACCTGTGCAATTATTCAAATATTAAAGTTGAAGAATTGTTATTTAACATCCTATTGTTCTAAAAATCTAGTACATAAGTGTACATAAATTAAGTCCCTAACAATTTAGAAAATTAAAATGTCTAAACGACATATAGTAGTGTAGTCAATGATAGTTTGTTTTTAGTTATGAATTTTGCTGGAGGTACCAAAAATAAGTCATATTAGCTTTTTAGGGCCACGGAATAGTTATTCAAGGAGGGGTACTCGTAACCAAATGAGTCCCCTATTATTCAGGCAAGTGAAATGGCAATGTGAAGTCACATCTTGCTCCGCAGGCTTCGTCTTGTCGGGGTGCAGCAGGAGTAAGCCACAGAGTTTCTCATGCAGCCTTTATCCCTGCTGTCTGGTTAAATTGTATCTCTACTTTGCTGAACACTGGTTCTGGAAACGTTTTCTACTCCACCCTCGCCATGTGCCTGGTCGGCCATCTTGGTTTGCCACGTGGAGGCATTTCTATGTCCAGCATCGTGTTGATTTTACAGTAGTCTATCTGGTGGCTGGAAAATCAGTGGTGAAGTCTAATAGTAGAGATAAACTCGATACTAATGCTCCTTGCTACTCGTATGGGTCCATTATATGTTGGTACTCCTAAATGGTAGCAGTTATCTCACTGTATCCCATGCTTTCACTCTGTATAGCTGCTGTCCCGGTCCTGCCTGCTCAACGTTCACTGCCTGAATGATGATGATGGCAGAGAGCAGACATGAGTAGTAAGTAGTACTCTATAAACAAATGAACAAATCATTAGACAGACATGGTGACCCGTCAAAAGAGCGCACGACAAAAGAGCGCCGACAAAAGAGCGCAGGCAAAAGAGCACCAACAAAAGAGCGCAGACAATTGGGCGCACTTAAACAAATACTTGAGGTACAATAAACGAATATGGCAGAGTTAGAAAGGAACTTTAATTTGTGATCGCTAAGGCTAATACTTGTTTAGATTGAAACAATCGGAGGTACGATCAAACGACATCACAGCTATTTGTGTTTACCTATACGATTATACCAGTTTTTTAGTTAAAGGAACTAAACAATTAATTTTTTTTTGCCAATACTTGTTTTTAATGAAGTAAGAAAAAAGAGTTACCATCAAACGATGCCGTCTGATCTGAGTTCATTTTCTTGTTTCTATTTTTTTAAATATTTGTTTCCGATCTTTAGTTTGCGCTCTTATGTCGGTGCTCTTTTATCGGCAAATTAGTGCGCTCTTATGTCTGCGCTCTTATGTCTGCGCTCTTTTGTCGGTGCTCTTTTGTTGTGCGCTCTTTTGATGGGGTGCCGACAGACATATATAGTCCAGATATAGATAATGATTACAAGCTCAAAACAATTGAACAACTGACAAATATTGCTTTAAAAGTATGTATAACATGCCTGTGAAGGATTATTGAATATAGAGCACAAAGTAATGAATGTTTGATTTTGATAATCAAACAATTATGTGTTCCCTTTGTCTTGATGTTGTGTTTTTGTAGGGACATATGTATGGGAGGGAGACATTATTGTTCAACAAAATTGCAGAATTGAGACTTTAGCATGGTACTGTGTGCTAAAAATGAGAGATCTCTTATTTTGTTACAAAATTCTCTAATTCTTTGTAATTCAGTTATAGAGGGCTACAATTGAGACAAAATATTGAGGTCTCGAATTGAATTAAAGAGGTTTGTAATTGATATATAGAGCTCTCTAAGTAAATGTTTGAATATACCCAAAACCAGGGGGTCATTCTGTGATTCAGTGCTAAAGATATCTCTACTGATTGTCAACATTAACAAGTCCAACTTTGAGATGAAACATTGTGTTGTAGACTTAGGTGGGGTCTGTAACATCTCCCTCTTAGTAAGGGGGGTAGTTAACTGGATTTAGCTACATTATAATGACCTCTCTCAATGTGATGACCTAGTGTGAGTGAAAGATAGAATATCAACAGAGAACTGGGCATGATTATTGGGAAGAAATATAGCAATACGAGCCCCCTTGGACAAGAAAACTAACAAATTTAATCAAACAAATTAGTAGTGGCAATTTCAATTCAACTTAAGTGATATAAACAGGATTAAATAGCAATGTCTAATTTGGATTTATTTCATGATCATAATGAGTGGTGAAAAGAACACAATGTCAATGTCAACGATCATCACCTTCCTCTTGACTGTGTTCCATTTCCTATTTCTTCTAGTCTTCCTATTCTAATTGCCTCGTTCCTTCTTGGACTTCTTAGATTTTACTCTGAACTCATCACTTCCCCCTTTCGGACTTCACTTGTCACTCTCCCTTTTCCGGACTTCACTCCTTTTTTATGGAATCTGTCGAGTCTCATTCTCATGGAAAACTTTTCTTAATGCTGCACCGGTGTATCTCCTAGGAAGGTAAAACTGAGGGTCCAAAAAAACCTTTGGGGGTCAAAAATATGCTGACAAATTTCCATCTCATCCCTAATCTTTTTTACCTGAACATATGTAATTACAATGTGTATTGCATGCTCATTTTATCTCAAACTAACAAGCTCAATAATCAAACAATCATTTGAATGTGTCTGAAAGGAAATTTACACTCTCACCATTATTTTACTTCATCCTAGAACAGATTTCTTAAAATTTGATGACTGAGAATTTTGCAAACTCTTATATCAAACAAGCATTTTCTCATGAAGAAATGTATCGCATTTTGGACAGAGAACTCTCTCACAAGGCACAGAGGTAAGTGGGATGGCCAGACTAATAGCAAGCCGAGTAAAGTTGGGTAAACTATCCCCTCCTTCTTGAAGAAATATTTCACTGATTTCAGCCAGCCCCTTCTCTTTATGTCTTGAAATATAGTGTTTGAAGCAAAGGAAAGATGCCTTGGCTTCCTCAGGGTCAGTCAGAGGATTTTCCCCTGTTCCAAAGTGTTCAATGAGCTTCTCCATGGATTCGGAACCATGGGTTCTTATTTCTTCAGTGCCTTGAGGTAACTTTCTAGAATTGAGTACTGTAGAGAGGTTTTTGAAAATCTGCATAGCACATGGGTAGAATCTTTTTCTCATCCCTGATTCAACACATGCTACAACCTCTTTTCCGAGACTTTTGACAGACTCTCTACATTGCTGACATGATCTTTTGAGTGTTTCCAGAATAGCAACAAGCTAATGTTCTACATGATCAGTGTCAATGAATTCCTTTTGAAACCCTATAACAAACAAACAAAAATCAACATGGGGTTTTCATTTAAAGATTTCTGTGATGTCTAGCTGTCCTTGCTATAGATACCAGTCTGACATCCAATATAGTTACCATGGCAGCCATTTAAATTTTTTATCACAACTTGTAGTGAGGTGACATTTTCACCAGAAGACTTCTTATGATGTCTAGGAGGCCCTAAAAATAGATGCCAGTCTAACATCAAATATAGTCCTGATAATGGCGTTAAATCCTACAACAATAACCGTTTATTATTTATTTAGAGAAGGTAGTTATAGAACTAATCTACCTTGAGGCCTTATAGCTTTTTTGTACAGTACATGTATATACAGTAATAACAACTTGATGCCAAAAAATAAGGCTTGACATTAAATCAAAATATCAAGTCTGGAATATATGCACAGACATCTGTGAACACAAATATATATAAAATATAAAATATCATCCTGTTTGAAAAATTAAACTGTGAAATTGATGCAAAACTACAGAAAAGCAGGCAATATTTGTATTACTAGAACTGTTTAATTGTGTTAAGATTTAGTCCATTTGAGACATCGATTATGAAAAGAAAAAACAATAGGAACCTGATACCAGCGGACCAGTATATTAAAAACTTTTAAACAATTCCTTCTTTGGCCTGGGTATATTGTAATATTGAAGTACATTATGTATATAATAGCTCAGTTGAATCCACGACGAAACTCACTATTTAACAATAACCATTAAAATGAGAGGTGTTACAGTGAGGTAGTGCTATATACAATGAACCCTAACCTGATGGACCAATTTTTGGAAACCCCTTGGCATTTGTTAAAGTCAGATTCCAGTTTCACTGAATTTAAAACCATGTTTTTGTAATGGAAGATTTTACATTATCTTATTTATATACCGGTACTTTTGCCAATGTTTTTGCCCCATTGCATGTCATATAAGGTAAATAAAGAAATTCTGGAGCTATAGTAGTGTGACAGACTTGCAGATAAAGAAGATATGGTTCAAACCTAAACTGTTAGATTAGACTAGGTTGACCACTGACACTGCATCTTTGGACAGATTTTTTGACTGACACTGCATCTTTGGACAGATTTTTTGACTGACACTGCATCTTTGGACAGATTTTTTGACTGACACTGCATCTTTGGACAGATTTTTTGACTGACACTGCATCTTTGGACAGATTTTTTTGACTTGACACTGCATCTTTGGACAGATTTTTTGACTGACACTGCATCTTTGGACAGATTTTTTGACTGACACTGCATCTTTTGGACAGATTCTTTTTACTCCAGTTACCTTGGCAATAAATAACCTTTTTGCAATTCTGTACCATTAAACACCAAATCTGATCGTGTTGGAGCTCGTTTCATACCAGTAGATATCAGTTGAAAAAGCAGGAAAGTTATTCAAATATTAAAAAATTAAATACCCGAGAAGTTAGGAACCTACTCATTGCTGAAAAATTAGTTGAGGAATTTGTAAAGTTTTCCTCATTAAGAAACAAAGGTATTTTCAGGAGAATTTTAGAATTCAATTGCTTTATTTTCATCCATGTTGACAACTGAATGTTGTAAAAAAATTCATTGTTGACTCAGAGCATTGAGATAGATAAAGTTAGATAATGAAACAACTCCTGTTGTGATAAAGAAAATTGTATGCCTGTACTGAAGATGAGACCTGAATCTTAATGTACATATCAGTTTGGTTAATGTACCTGTAATAACATCTATTGAAGGGCACCTGTTTTGAGAACAAATACTTTGTTTGCATGAGGGTCTCTCACAACTGATTTTACTGTACATGTGTATTAATGTATAGAAGTAGAACATGCAAAAAATGTATTGTCTTAATGTCACAAGCAAAGGTAAAAGTGACAGCTAGCTTAGAGTATTACAAAGTTCTATGGTTGTGCACATTGAGACTGTTAATAACATTAAGTTGTTGGAATTTGTGGTCTGTAGTGCAAAGTTTAATGACTCAGTTGATATGTTTATACTGTAATAAGTTAGGACAGGGTTATCTGCCTTGGCCTTAAGGCTTAAGAGGTATTTTGTGTGCCCAAATTAGAAATCTTAAAAGGTTTGATGGATAGCTCTGTTGGTATATTCTTTGAAAGATAGGCCTGGTGACATTAGTTTTGAGCCAACAAAGATATCCAGAACTCCTCATGTGTAATCCATATTTCCAGATCTAGAGACGGAGGAAGGTTGATGATTATAGCATAGAAATCTGGGGCATTCATGATTATTCCATTCCCAGTTTAATAGACCTAAATAAGATATATCAGTATTGAAGGGATTATATATTTTTAGTTTGTCACTTGTATTTTGTTGGAGGAACTGAAACGTAGCTCTTTCTATAAATTTTATTGTGTCACTGTTGTAGCAAATCTTGCAGCATTCCTTAAGACTTACATTTTTCTTTTTGTCTATCATAGATCACTTATCTTGGTCACTTTGTGACATTTTGACATTTATATCATTCAAGCAAGATGGTAAAATACATTTGGTGATTTTATAATGTGCATCACATTTACAACTTGATAATTATGTTGCTGTAGTATAGGTAAAAATGTATAGCTTTCTTTTTTGTTTGAAGAATTAATAGGTGCGAAAAGAATAACGCATGGAACCTATGTATGGATGGATACCAAGACAAGGCCAGTAAATATAGGTGTCTGGTTGTAAAAGAAGAAGTATTCAGTAAGAAGGTAAGAACTAATTTTTGTGAAACCTGATTCAAATGTGGAAGTATTCTGGAAATTATGTGTATGATCACTTTTGGTTCTACACTCCTTGGAGACCATTTTTTAAATTTTATGGGCTAGATATGTGCAATAAGTTTTTCTTTAGTTTATTATTTCTGGCCCTTTGAGACATTTTTTTTTAATTATTGTAAAAAATGGAGAAATTTGGCAATCAATTTTGTCATTGCTTTTCTTCAACATTTCTTGAATGATTTTATTGAAACTTTGTTACAGTGTTTCCCTTTACCCTCATTTGCATTTCAGTGACCCTCAAATTTTTAAATTGACCCTCAATTTTGATACCAACATTTGTTTTTTACTTAGTCTGACCCCAGTTTTGACACCAAGGAGATTTTTGACTCACAGTCTTGCACACCTAGGGGATACACTGTTGTTGGTTGTTTTTGATACAGTTGTACAATAAGGTTGTGTTTTTTTACTCTGTCCATATTTTATACAGTATTACAAAAAAGGGGTATTTTGGAGAATTTATTTTGCTATTCCTTCTTTCACTACTTATGTGAAGATTTTTTTTTGAATTTTTTTGTTGGTAAGATTAGTGCTTGGATCTTTGACATTAATCTGTGATTAATCTGTCACAGCTGTCACTTCATTACATTATTATCACACTGAGACTGAACTCCGATTTTGGATTGGATGATGCCTAAGTTAAGGCATTTTCATCAAATGCTTTTCACAATAAAAAACATAAACATATTGTTGCAGTCTTCTTAAGTCTCAACATATTTCTTGATGGTTCCAAACAGAATTGTCAGTAAAAGAATTATTGAGATCATGATATCTGAAGAGATGTTAAATTAGCAGGATTTCTGGATACTATTGCTCTCTGCTGAAGAAATTCAGTTTTGAAGCAGTGGGAGGAGGGTGAGGGGGGCCTCTCAAGACAGTTATGCACACTACCATTGCCCAATTTTCATTTTAAGTTTCACAGACTTATTAAACAAGGTTGGCATGGAAAATTTAGGGATTGATGTGTAGCTGAACAGGATATATATATTTGTAAATGGTCCAGGTCTTGGCGCTACAACATTTGGGAAGTATCAAATTTTGAATAAGCAGTGAACCTTAAAGTTGAATGCACAGAACATTAAGGTTTTATCACATTTAGACCAGGGGAGTATTTAGGAAGGGTCATTTTGACCTTTTATTCTTAATTTCTTCCATATCAATGTTGAAACTTCAAAGGGGCCAGTGTTCCAATTCAATGAAATTGACTGGATATCTTAAATCGGGTTTGAGAAAGAGACAGCTGAACTTTTCGATCCATGTCAAATAGTCATTCTTCAAAGGGAAAAGTTATATAATGTAGCTCAATGAAACAAATGATTGTTTTAGGGAACAAAATTAGAAACCACTGCTTATGATTGACCAAGTGAAATTAAAATGTACACCATGGAAGTAATGTGAATTTAAAGTGACTACCTTGATCAAAATTCTTTAGTCTGAAATTTTTTGAGAAAAAGAAATTTGGCTCAGAGGAAGCCTAGAAAAGAATAGTGCTTTCCTTGTTAAACAAGAAAGGACCAGGTGTCTGTCATGTGAGAAAGACAGGGTTTAGTGCTAAGTGCACAAGTTCTAAAATGAACAGCAGAAAGGTATGCAATTTAATTTTCATGTAATATTCTGTTTATTTTTTATTGTTTGCTGTTTATAATTTTTTTTTTATATATGATGAGGTTCCATATTATGTATTGTTTATTCAATATCATTGAAAGATGTTGATGCTAGAGTTTTGCAATTTATCTTCTTCAATTTCTTGAGAATATGTTGATGAAAGAGTTGCTCTGCAATTTATTTTTTATCTTTACAATTAGTTCATTAGCAGAATTGATTGCATGCAATTCAGATGTCCATATGTACAGGATTTAATGTAATGTATAGAATGTATAGGGTTATATGAATAAATATGAAATAATTTCCTTTGTCTGTTAGAATGATACAGATTATCATGAGTTAACAATAACTAACTATTATATTTGCTTTTTGTTATTTTTAAATAATCTGGAAGTGAGTAAGGATCTGTGAATTTTATGGAAAAGTAATCGATTATGTTGTACAGTATGCTAAATTTTTTATAGGTAGGCTTTACGCAGTGTCGGAATATCTAGTATGTTCTGATTATAAGTGAAGAAATTTTATGTACATCTAGAAAGTGGTACATAAAGCGATTTAGGGATAATTTTGTCCTTTAAGGAAACAGTTTTCCAAGGGAGAGGGGACAAGACAGTTGGAAAAGGAAGACTCGAGGAAATATCAAACATTGGAACACTGTTGAGTGAAAGGTGATGCAATTAGTCATGTACATTGCGCTCTTTTCACCACTCGTTATGATGATGAAATAAATCCAGATTAGACACTGTTAGTTGAATTGAAATTACAGCTATTAATTTGTTTGAATAAATTTATTAATTTCATGTCTAAGGAGGCTCGTATTGTATTATTTCCTCCCAATAATCTTGCCCAGTTCATTGTTGATATTCTATCTTTCACATCAGATCATAATTTCGGGGGGGGGGGGGCATTCCCGAGATAAGATAGCTAAATCCAATTAACTACCTCACTTACTGAGACAGATGTAACAACATCCATCTTATAGTTGGAATAACCTGGTAGAAGACAAAATAGTTCACCCTCGACAGAGATTTCCTTGTCTCTGTGTCAGTCTCAATATTATATTAAATTATTCCCTTCCACTCAGATTTCCTCCTCTTGCTGCCCATGTCCAAGATGATTTTAACAACTTGCATATATATATCTATGGTGTCAGACATACAGTGTGTACATTTATCCTGTGTGCCCTAGTTTCATTAAGGTTGTTAATGGTGTGACAATAAATCAAAATCATCATATATTTATTGGACAAGTCAAATGAGCAAAGCGTTGAACATTTATGGTTTTCTGTAAATGAGTATAATGAATTGTTGTTTTATATTCTTTTAACTGTTTGACAATTTGAAGCAAAATCTTCCTGCAGAAGTAAAATATGTGGATAACATCAATCATAACACACACAATTTGCCAGTAAAGCATCTGATATTATGGTAAGTAAAAAGCTTAAACATTACAATATATGCAAAAATGTCATTTTTCATGAAAAAATATAGAAAACATGACCAATCATTGGTCCTTACATTTCAAACCATTCCCAGCAATAGTTGTAATACACATAGCAGAAAATTGATCTTCCAGTTCCAGCAATCACGGACATCAACATTCTACTTTATTCACATTGAATTTAAAAAGAAGCAAAATTATTTTCGACTAAAGCAATCCTGGTTCCATCTCAATCTATTCATGCCTGCAGTTGTGAGGTATAAATCCCAGGTGTCAATCAAATTACAATGACCACCAAAGTCTTTTCTTGTGGCTGAAACATACTTGTTTTTCTCTCACCTATATTTTACCTGTCTGATATCAAGGGCAACCAGTATTAGGTCAGTTGATGACTAGGAAATGTCCTGTTTTTCATCCCTGAGAAAATAAATTGTGGTAGCAGATCCAGAGGAGTTCACTATACTGCTAAAATTTGTTTTTAGTCAAAATACACTCCCAATAAAAATAAGATTTAATAAATACAATTTAATAAATCCACATTACGAATGATATGTTAAAATTGCCCTTACTCCCTCACTCCCCCCACCCCCATTTAAAAAGAATTCTATCCATATATGTGAAGTTGAGTATCCTTACAATAACTTTGTAAACTTATTTTATCCAAAATAGATAAGATTACCGCATTTGGCAACTACTTGTAGTTAAGTAATAAAATATACATATTTTTATTAAAATCAAACATTGACATTCAAATGTATTATAACATATTGAAGTTGATCCTCTGTATAATTAATATTAAAAAGTCAAAGCCACATGACTTTCATTTTTTTGTTTTGTAAAGGAAATGGACACTTGTCAGTAAAATGCCTTTCAATAATTTTTTTGCACTGACTTGGTGATTTGAAATCAGTGTGATGTGATCTACGTAACTTGTTTGGGAAAGCAAAAGGTTGTGTTAAAATGCTGTTAATTAATCATACCTGATTTGTTTGAAATATTTTGATGGGCAGATGATTTGGTTACTTAGCTCATTATGGAAACTGATAGAATTTGTGCACATGGAAAGTTATCAGAGAAAACCCACTGTGAAAGAATAAATGAATGCAGATTATACTATTCAAAATGCCTGGAGTGAATGAATTGCCTCACCTAAGTAGATGAAGTAATTAAACTATGAAAACAAGTGACCACACCCAATATTATTCTGTGATCATAATAGGACACCATCACTAGTCTGCTGGGTTTACTGCCAGTGAAAATAAGTTTTTTGCATGAAAATTGTTAAACATGAATAGAAATATTTCACAACAGTTAATTTGTTTTCATACCCAGAAAAAGGAAACTTTCAATTGTATCATTAGTTTCATGAAAAAAAAATTTAAAAACTTTTTTGTTTTACACTAAGAATAACATTAAAAGGAATGAATAAAAGGTAGATTATATTTCTTTCAGAACTTTCATGGATTGTAAAAAGTGTATATTTACTCTGCCTCCATTTTCAATGACATCATTCTGTGTCCATTCATTATGCATCCATAGGTCCATCTGGCTAGTAACCAATGGGCAAACCTGATAAAATCATGTACCTTTTGAAAGAAAAAGTTGAGAAGATTAAGGATGAGGAAAGTATGAACTATATTAAGGTGATAAACTACCACACTATGCTATAAAATTGAAGACTGGAGCCAAACACTACAGTCAAGTGCATCACTATTTTGTTAATTTGCTTGCTTGTGCTATTATTTACACATTAGTTTGAATTTTTTTTTATATACAAATGAAAGACAGGTAAATTCTTTAGTGTGTCAATATAAATCGATTCACCTGAGATTTGTTTTTATCCTTTATTGGAATAGTTTCTATTTTGATTAGATCAGGTCCCTTACATGCATTGCAACAGTGTATTTAGTTCAGTCCCTATCTTTATGGGACATAAATAAGGGGTACACAGAATTAATGTTAACAAAAAGAGAATAGAAATTCATATCCTTGTTTTCTCTTAGTTGATAAGGACCGTTCTGGTGGCATAACTGGTTAGAGCACCTGCCTAAGATGCAGGAGGTTATGGATTCACGTCTGTCAGAGTCAAACAAAAACTTATAAAAATGGTACTAGCAGCTGCCTTGCTTGTTGCTCACCATTCAAAGCTGAGTGTTAAGACTGGTTGACCTGTGTCAGGATAATGTGACTGGGTGGGACATGATGCTACATGTCTGTTGCATGGTGCCCAGTGTAGACATCATTATAAATGGCCACACCATGGACATCATAGTGATATGACTGAAAAAATTGATATTCCAAATCACTCACTCCTAGTTTATATGCCATATATGGTTGGCAGACATGAGGCATATCCTTTACTTGAATCAATTTTATTAAAATAAATACAGATCATATATTTTAAGACTAAAATATGCAAAGTTCCTAGATCATTCACATATTTAGCATTCTAGCATCTAGCTGACATAAAAAGCAAACTATCTGTGGACTAAGTACTGTCGGTTTTTACCCAACACATGCTAATCCACAGTTAGATGCCTTTCTACATGGGCAGGACATGTTAAGCAGATCTTTTTACCCATCTTCAGTGCTGAAAATATGAGGTAAGACTAATTTTTACTAAATATTTGTACTTTGCAATAGAGCACTGTTTTACGATAGTGTAGTGACGTCTTTTGTTTCTGGAATTTAATTGAATTTCTCTTTGGCTGCATTTTGTATCAGAGGCCTATTGATGTATTTCAGTAATTCAAAGTGTGGTTTTTAAGTGTTCTTTTGCAGAGTTATCTTCCATATATACTCATTATATGTCAAGTCAAACTGCAAGCAACAATGATCCTGATCTGTTGATATATAATGCTCCTGTAGATCAGGGTCTGTTTTGTTTATTCTACTGATTACTACTAACAAACTGCCAAATCTCTGCTGGCAGATTATGCAACATCAGATAAGGGTCTGTGCAGTTTACAGTTTTTATTAGTAAGTACATAGGTTACATTCAGATATTTTTTGGCAAATAATTGTATTGCAGTTCATAGTAAAAAAAACTACTATTATTATTATTATTATTATTATTATTATTATTATTATTATTAACTCGTTAAGGTCAGAGATTTTTGTCATTTTACCTGAAATGTGAGGAAGCACATTTTGCAGGTTACTTTTGAATATATCCAGATACATCTCCATCCAAGAGATTTTCATTTACTGGATGCCTAATTATGTTATAAACCTCGTTTTTAATTGGATATTTCACTCATACATGTACAGAAAGGGTACAAGTTGGAGTTTTTATAAAAAAAATGTTTTGGCTTATTTGACTAATCATTAACATGTCATGGCCACTTTTTATTCGTCTTGTTTTAGGCAGAATCAAATATACATTACTAGTCATTATTAGTCTTAGTGGGCACTGACATGAGATTTGGAATGACTGTCAGAAATATTAGTATAGCATGGAGTTGCTGTCAGAATGAGCACTAACAGGAGATTTGGCTGACTGTCAGAAATAATAGTACAGCAATGAGTGGCTGTCTGAATCAGCACTGACATGAGACTTAAAGTGACTGTTAGAAATATTAGTACAACATAGAGTGACTGAATGAGCACTGACATGAGATTTGGACTGACTGTCAGAAATAATAGTCCAGCATTGAGGTGCCGTCAGAATGAGCACTGACATGAGATTTGGACTGACTCTCAGAAATAATAGTACAGCATCCAGTGGCTGTCTGAATGAGCACTGACATGAAACTTGAAGAGACTGTCAGATATATTAGTTCAGCATGTACCAGCATGATGCTTAGAATGACTGTCAGATATAATAATACAGAATCAGGTGATGGCTGAGGCAGTTATGGCTTATCAACAGATGAGTGAAGTTGAGGATGATTATCAACAGTTATGTAGACATTATTGGATTGCTTAATGTGCCATTTTGTCTGCATTTCCCAGGTGTATATCTCATTGTTTTAGCTTGGTGAAATAGGTTAAAAACTCCAGACAGAGGTTTATAAGCTTTGCCTTGATCCTTTTCATACCTGAGAAACTTCTCAAAGTGAAGCAGGTTAAAAACTCCAGACAGAGGTTTATATGCTTTGCCTTGATCCTTTTCATACCTGAGAAACTTTTCTCACACTTTACCTGTGCTTGGAGACAAGACAAATATAATCTCCACCAGAACCAAAATACAACTTAAACTTTCTTGTTTAGGTTCTTGCAAGAATTCAGAGCTGTTGCTGCAGGTGGAATTCATTGCATTTGTGAGGAAAGACTTGCAAGAGTTAATTAGTTAAATAATTTAAGAGTTAATTAGTGGCAGACTTTGTCTCATTCACTGTTTGAGTGAATTTTTTTCCACTATTTCTCTCTTTCATTTAGGGAAGTAATAACAGTAAACTTATTGCACTGTTTCTTGAAATTTGTAAAGGCAAGGTACCTTTTGAGTTGCTTATGTTCCCAGTTCAAGATTCTGTGCTACACATAGAGTAAGTAACTAGCCTTTATTCAGTTCTCTCCTTGGTTTTCTTGGCAACTCCTCCTTGTTATATCAGGTATGATGACCACCCCAACAAAGTTACATCCTTTAATTTTATTCTTCATTTTTGCAGTTGATTCATAAATAGTTTCAATGTCAATTGACACATGTCAATTGCTTTCAAGACAACATCGGTCTTAGGCTGACCATCAGTTGCAATCTAAAACATACATGTACTCTTGCACTGCAACAGGTGTCAGTTGAGCCATAAGCAACATACCTAAGAAATACTCATGCTCAGTGACAGCTGTATCCAAAGAGACAGATGCTGCATATCTAAAAAAATACAGTCTCATGCTCAGTGACAGGTATATCCAAAGAGGCAGATGCTGCATGACTGGTGTATTAGTAGATGCATAGACAAAAATCTATCATTTTTTTGTATTTACTTTTGCTTCATTAACTTCTCTTCATGCAGTGTATGATAACAGTTTGCAGTTGACTTAGTTTCTGTAAATTGTACCTAAAACAACACTTTTGTCTTGTAAAATAAAAAGGTCCGAGACCTTGGAAAAGGCTACATTATAGGCTGGATTGAAAAGGGCAGACATTTGACATCAAGATTTTTCATTCAATCCTCAAATAAGAAAGCTCTGTTAAGTTGCTCCAGCATATGGCTGGGTGTATGTGCTAGCTTCCATTTTATTGCATGTACCAGTACTTCATGCTTTGTTGGTTTTTTATGCGGGGTGTATCCATGATATATACCATCTGAACTGCATCCAATAAAGAGAGCCAATGCTTTACCAGCATGATTAAGATATTCTTGATAATTGTGGCAAAACTTGTCAGTGGCACATTTTCGTGGTTAACCCGTAGGTATTGCTTTTTCTATAATGGGTGAAATTTTTATATCTTCTTCCTTTTCTCCTTTACTTTGGTTTTTGACAGCAGATTTTGTTGAAACTGACAAGCAGTGTTTCCTTTCACTTTTGAGCAGTCACCATGATATATTTCCTGTTCTTCCACTATCATCTTTATTTATTTATTCTTTCTCATTCCTTCTTCTTCTGTACTATGCAGCTTATGCTTTGAAACAGTCATCTTGCTTTGCAGCATCTATTCAAGTGGAACATGTTCAGGTAGTCACCTGACAAGTTTGTTGAATGTGGCCAGGTGTTTTTGTTGGTTCTAGAATGACAGCAAAATTAGCAAAAGTAATCTACATTATTTTAAGATGTTAAGAGTAGGTGATGTTGAATTTAGGAATAAAGAACCCACACCTGCTGGTTCAGAATTGAGTGCTTATGATTAATTATCATTTTGTCATTTCTGCATTAGAATAATTAGGTTAATGATGGGTAAATTTGCAATACACCACAGTATACTAGTTTACACAATTTGCAAAACCAAAATAATGATCTAAACAGTGTAATGCAATAACTGTCCTTAATGTAAAAGTGTATTGCAATAACCGTCCTTAATGTATAAGTGTATTGCAATAACTGTCCTTAATGTATAAGTGTATTGCAATAACCATCCTTAATGTATAAGTGTATTGCAATAACTGTCCTTAATGTATAAGTGTATTGCAATAACCGTCCTTAATGTATAAGTGTATTGCAATAACTGTCCTTAATGTATAAGTGTATTGCAATAACCGTCCTTAATGTATAAGTGTATTGCAATAACTGTCCTTAATGTATAAGTGTATTGCAATAACCGTCCTTAATGTATAAGTCAAGATGCTGTAGGTTTCATGTCATCACTTGCATTTTCATTGAGACAGGTTTATCCCCCAATTCTTATTCACATGGGTAAACTATATAAAATATGTAAGGAAATGAGAAAAATTAATTTCACTTTCAAACCATGGGCAATATCCTTCAGAAGTATTTTTCTAGTTTGGGAAATGTCTTAAAAATCAGGATTTCGCAATTATTGTGCCAATTATTTTGTTTTGGATTGTGGCCATTTGATATTTTCTACGATATTTATTTTAATCCCCTGATGACACTAAAGGAAATAAAGTTCATGATCACATTAAAGAATGTTGCAAGAATATTGACCAACAAGTATGACTTTAAAGTTTATATATCAACATCTGCCAGTAAATATTGTACAAAAGGCTGTCATTAGGGCTAATGGTCTTGCCATATATATTCATGTATAAGTCGTGTCTGTTAACAGCGTAGACCTTGATCTACCATTGCATAATTTGCAAGCAAGCAGTCCATAGTCAGGTTAATAGTCATTGTTGTTTATTCTTTTGATTACTCCTTACAAAATACACATATTCAGATCTCCCACAGCGTTATGTTATGGCAAATCTGGGTCTGTGCAGATGGATTCAGCTTTTAAGTGAATATATACAGTAGCCTGTATGTAAATATATTTAAATTTTATGTCATCTGTAAATTCTTTGATATGTTGTTTGCCTGTATGACAACTTGGAATATCTCAATGTGACAGCAAAATCTGGCATTTATGTTCTTGTACATAATATTAATGGAAACATCAGCATTCATTGTAGAGTGTGATTTTTTTTTAACTAGAAGCATAAACAAAGCTTTTGGGTCTAGATTCTTGCCATTTTTCTATGGTAAATACTTGACAATAATTAAAAACTGTATTCAATGATTCAGGCCAACCAGTACCTTTTACTTTTAAAGGAAATATATGTAAAATATTTTATGGTTATAAAATACTTGTAAAAGCTGTATGAACATCTCTTATTTGCATATGGTTTAAATGGCATGGCCTAGAACAAACATGTGTATGACAAAAAATAATTTAAAGTAGTGTTTGTGAAATTGTGATATTTTAACAGCATAAAATTACAGGCCTCAGAATTGACCAGGAACTGGCTGAATCTTATCAGAATATCCACTAACGTCTATTTTTGCTTGAGAATTCGTGGATTAAATTTACAAGCATATCCAATCTAAACCAGTTTTGCTAAAACCAATTTTTATTGAATTGTGATTATTAAGTATGCGGTACACATGGTCAGTTAAATATTCCAAGGCAATTTTTGTTGCTTTATTGGCACTTTTGACATATTAGTGGCTATCAGTGCCTAACTCAAGAACACTCCAGGCAGATCTTGCCTAATGGCTGGACTGTTAAATCTATGACTCCTGTTTATGAGTTACACTTCCAGCTAATTTGACTTCCTCTAAATGGACCTCACAATGTTCTGTTTTTTACAGACAAAAGAATATCCAATAAAAAATATAAATCAGTTTTGAAAAATCATATGAAACAAAGGTTCTGCTACAGACTTTGTCTTGTCTTACCAGAGCCTACTTGATCTTAAATTAACTACTGAATATTTGAATTGGGACTTTTTCCCAACTATTCATATACTGCTCCGGTGGCCTAGTGGTTAGAGTGTCCACCTTGGATGTGGAAGGTCGTGGGTTTGATCCCTGGCCAAGTCATATCAAAGACTTAAAAAATGGTATTAACAGCTGCCTTGCTTGGTGCTCAGTATTAAGAGGTTAGTGTTAGGACTGGTCAGTCTAGTGTCAGGATAAATGTGACTGGGTGGGACATCATGCTACATGTCTGCGGCATGATGCCACAATGCTAGATATCATTATAAACTGTCACACTGCAAACATCGTAGCGATATGATTAAAATTGTTAAAGCTACATTAAAAATCCAAATCACACACACACACACTCAAATAAAATATTCATATATGTAGTGTAAATTGTATTACATCTGATGTAGTTTAGTTGCTTATTGTATTAATTGATGTTAAAATGTTGCCAGGTCTTGCCTTTATTGTAATAACAGAGTAATATTATCATCAGGTCTTGCCTTTATTGTAATAACAGAGTAATATTATCATCAGGTCTTGCCTTTATTGTAATAACAGAGTAATATTATCATCAGGTCTTGCCTTTATTGTAATAACAGAGTAATATTATCATCAGGTCTTGCCTTTATTGTCACAGCAGAGTACATTATCTACAGGTCTTGTCATGGGGCCCTTAGTAGCCAGTGGTCTAAAGCACTCTCTGTTACGGATCACTGCAATCTCACCTCTGTGTGGGTTCGAGTCTCAGATTTGTCCAATGTGGGTATGTGAGAAAGCTTGCCAGTAGCATCTCGTGGGTCGGTGGTTCTTCTGGGATTTTTCCTGGGTTCTTCCTCCACCATTAATACATGCTACCATGTATATCTTATCATGTGCTGAAAAATGGCATTAAACCCTACAATAACAACAACAATAACAACAACATCATGTCTTGCCTTTATTGTCAAAGCAGAGTCAATTATCATCATGTCTTGCCTTTATTTTGACAACAGAGTGATATTATCATACATATTTGATATTGGCCATATAATGTTCAGGATTCTTTTCAGTTTGCAAGAAATATGTAACATATTCAGATGACATGAATTTCTTTTCAAATTGTCCCATATATGATCATTTAAAATATGTTTTGCTCATTGAGCAACATTAAGAGAGATTATCACATTTTCTTATAGGTACCATAAATCTTGCATTTTTTTTTTTTTTTTTATTAAACAATTCGCTCATCTTTTTATCTAGGCAAGTAGTCCATAAATACAGTCAACTGTTTTTGTGACATTGAGAGATCTTTGGAAATGAAAATATCCAAATATCTAATGACATCCAATCTAAATATTTCATAAAATCATCCATTAATGCATAAAGAGTTCCATATTTAATTGAACTACTCTTTCAAACAATTAGTAAAGTAAGACTGTATCAATAACAAGGAACATAAATGAAATTTTCAATATTTTTTTTTCATTACGTGCTATTAAACACAAAAAATCTAATCTGGTAACCCTGTGTTAGGGTGCCCACTTTTTATGTGGCCTTTTGTTTGCTTGTTGTTGATTTTGAGATGATCAGTCACAGTGTTATTTCATGAATTGAGTAAATAATAACAAAATGTTATATTAATTAACGAAATCACAAAGATCAGAGCAGAGATATAAAATAGAATAACATGAGGCCCCCCCCCCCCCCCCCCCCCGGCGTATGTTAATATAACAATTTAATAAATTACATAGACAAAATAAAATTGAATATATTTAAATAATATACTTTCTCATAGAAATAAAATTACAAAACTTATAAGAATTGCAATTAGCCTCTCTGTTATACTGTTATATAAAACACATTTCATCATAGAATCAAATGAATGATCAAACTTGTTGTCACAGCATGCTTTTCAGTGTTGGTGACAGGTCATAGTTGCCATATTCCTTTTCCTATTGTCCCGATCTCTACTTCCTCTTTTGGGTTATCAACCATAACTTGGCGGACTGCTCTCTTGTCCTATATATGGAGCTATTTTCATGTGTACTTTCAAGACTGGCTTTTCCGATGCAGCTTAATCTCTTGGTACATTTAAAGTTCTGTGTCCCTAAACTTGCAGGCACACGTCCCTTGGACAATTTATAATGATAAATACTTATTGACTCTTGGAGTCGATTTCTTGCCAGCCAGAAAAATTTAGACTAATTTCATGAGGGAAATTACATGGAACATTCAATTGCAGATGGGAAACACACTCCTTATTTAGCATAGCCAATGATGATTAACAGTACCTACCTGTCAAAAATTTAGAATGCCAATCAAAGTTAGAGTAAGCCTCTCTGTACCACCTTATTAGTAACTATTTCAGGAACAAATCATTTTTACGACACTTATTTAAAATGGCCCAAGATTGTCTTCCCGAACATAATGGGCAATTAGCTTTGCCACTCTATTTGTCTGATTGTTATCCCAAGGGACTCAAATTAAAAAATCAATCATGCCCCCAAACCAGGGATATTAAGAATCACAGTCTAGTGATTTCTTGCAGGTCTAGCTTACTTGTTAATTGGTACAGTAACATTGGTCAGCAGTCATCTGACAAGAATGACTTTTGTATGTGTTGCAGTAATATTTTCCTTCAAAATTTGCCCTCTTACACCCTACCTATCCTATTTTAATGGGCCCAAGCCTGTAACTTTTTATCACTTGCCTAGTAAGGCAGTCACATTTGATCAAAACATTTAAGTGTTCTTTCAACCATTCAAACATCAAGCTCTTGTTTATAATGTGAATAATGCACATGCATGCAACAACTTGCAATTTGTAGCCAATTAATTTCATTACAGAAAGAAAAATGAAATATTGTTGATATTGGTATATAAATCTTTAAATACAGAAAATGTTTAAACTTTTGAATTAAATCTGAAAGTATGTAATTTCCAGAAGAATTTAAATTACTTGATAAGACTATTTTCTTGACTCAGCAGCAGGAAGACAAGATGCATTACTGAATGCAGACGGTCTCGTTGCTCTTATATTCTAATGATTGCATACTTGACAAGTGCTCTTATATTCTAATGATTGCATACGTGACAAGTGCTCTTATATTCCAATGATTGCATACTTATCAAGTGCTTTTATATTCCAATGATTGCATACTTATCAAGTGCTCTTATATTCTAATGATTGCATACTTGACAAGTGCTCTTATATTCTAATGATTGCATACTTATCAAGTGCTTTTATATTCTAATGATTGCATACTTGACAAGTGCTCTTATATTCTAATGATTGCATACTTGACAAGTGCTCTTATATTCTAATTATTGCATACTTGACAAGTGCTCTAATATTCCAATGATTGCATATTTGACAAGTGGTTTTATATTCCAATGATTGCATACTTGACAAGTGCTCTTATATTCTAATGATTGCATACTTGACAAGTGCTCTTATATTCCAATGATTGCATACTTATCAAGTGCTCTTATATTCTAATGATTGCATACTTGACAAGTGCTCTTATATTCTAATGATTGCATACGTGACAAGTGCTCTTATATTCCAATGATTGCATACTTATCAAGTGCTTTTATATTCTAATGATTGCATACTTGACAAGTGCTCTTATATTCTAATGATTGCATACTTGACAAGTGCTCTTATATTCTAATGATTGCATACGTGACAAGTGCTCTTATATTCTAATGATTGCATACTTGACAAGTGCTCTTATATTCTAATGATTGCATACTTATCAAGTGCTCTTACATTCTAATGATTGCATACTTGACAAGTGCTCTTATATTCCAATGATTGCATACTTGACAATTGTTCTAATATTCTAATTATTGCATACTTGACAAGTGCTCTTATATTCTAATGATTGCATACTTGACAAGTGCTCTTATATTCCAATGATTGCATACTTATCAAGTGCTCTTATATTCTAATGATTGCATACTTGACAAGTGCTCTTATATTCTAATGATTGCATACGTGACAAGTGCTCTTATATTCCAATGATTGCATACTTATCAAGTGCTTTTATATTCTAATGATTGCATACTTGAGAAGTGCTCTTATATTCTAATGATTGCATACTTGACAAGTGCTCTTATATTCTAATGATTGCATACGTGACAAGTGCTCTTATATTCTAATGATTGCATACTTGACAAGTGCTCTTATATTCTAATGATTGCATACTTATCAAGTGCTCTTACATTCTAATGATTGCATACTTGACAAGTGCTCTTATATTCCAATGATTGCATACTTGACAATTGTTCTAATATTCTAATTATTGCATACTTGACAAGTGCTCTAATATTCCAAAGATTGCATATTTGACAAGTGGTTTTATATTCCAATGATTGCATATTTGACAAGTGCTCTTGTATTCTAATGCTTGCATACTTGACAAGTGCTCTTATATTCTAATGCTTGCATACTGGATGAGTACTCTAACATTCTAACAATTGCATACTTGACAAGTGGTGGATAAGTGGCTAGCATGCTGAATTCTAGAGTGAAATGGTACTGGTTAAAAAATTGAATCTTGGGTCAGCTACCATGGTGTTGTCCCTGGGCATGGTACTTCACTGCCTGTGCATTAAATAACCTACATGTTTTGTTGTGCCATAAAGCACCATACCATACCAAACACAACCTTACATGACATTGATGCTGTCAAGATTAAAGCAAGTGGAGAAAATAAGCCTCCATATCCAACTGAACTGAGTAAATCCTGGTACAATAGAAAATGCCTTGAAAGACCACCTCTTTTGCCAAAAAAATGGTCTTTCAAGACAGGTGGTCTCTCATTTCAGGTCACAAGGCTATATAATCAATAAATTTGTGAACTGAGAATGTGGTCTCTCATGACTGGTAGTCTCACATAGCAGTGGTCTTTCAAGACAGGTTTTACTGTATATAAGCTAGGCTCAACATCAGTCATACATATAGATAAAAAGTTTCAGAATGTGTTTTTGCTTCATTGTTTAAAGAAGCAAAGCTCATCGCAATATCGCATCCTTGACAAAGGGCAGAAACATATATATGCAGTAGACTAAAACTTACAAGTGAACATTTACAGATGTTTTTTTCAATTTTACATTCAGAATTCATGAATATTTTGCATAACTGGAAGCAACAGTTAGCATCGACATCTGTGCAGACGTGTGTGTGTGTATGTGTGTGTGTGTGTGTGTTATACACAGCTTTATGAGCTTAAACTAAGTAATAGAAAAGAGTGAAAACCAACAAATTTTGTTTAATTCAGCAAGTAATTTATTTCCCTTGAATACAAAGTGAAAATTATGTATTATTTCTAACACAAGTCCTACAAGTAAGGTTCTGAATAAAAAAATAAAATAAATCGAACATCGGGATGTTAATGTACCTGTGAATGGCCTTTGTTGTAATGAAGAGTTTATAGTCTTGTTGAAATTTGCTAATGTAAATTCCACAGTAAATCCAAGTTTCTGTTTGCAAGAATGTTATTTTTGAGCACTTTGTATTCCATTTCTGGAATAACATGAATCAGATAATTTGAATTAATAAATTTTGGCGCAAATGAAGTAGTGTACAAATCATTAATACAACTGATTTTGCTCAGTTCTTAAATCATTAAAGAATAATTCTAGATAAACTAGACTATATAGTCCTCAGACCGCTTCCAAGGTTCCAAATTAACAAATAATTTATTTCCCATGCAATCAAAGTGAAGCGGGAAGTCAAAGGTTCGATCCCTGGCCGAGTCATACCAAAGACTTACACAAATGATACTAACAACTGCCTCACTTGGTGCTCAGCTTAGTGTTAGGACTGGTCAGCCTGGTGTCAGGATAATGTGACTGGATGGGACATCATGCTGCATGATGCCCCAGATGAAGACCATTCATGTCATGCATCTTGTCATGTGATATTGCTACTTAATTCCAGTTGTCTCAGCACTAAATAACCTACTTTCTGTAGCTGTGCCAAAAAACACCATTACAGACATTTATCATTGGGCTCAATTTAGTTATTTCAGGTCCTATAGTAATTTTTTTAAAGTTTAAGACGAAATTTAGAGGCTGAGATTCCGGGTGAATACTTTCATGCATTGGTTTCATTGGTTACAGTGTTAGCTGTGAAATTGAAACGAAGAAGTCAGTATGACAGTTGGATTATGTGTTTGTAAAGCTAATTAAAATCAATTATACCAAGTTTGCTTTAATACTTAAACATTCATATTAGCGACCAGTTGTAGGGAAATTTGAATCTCTTTGAGTAGGTATAAAGTGCTTACAGTAGAGTTGGGTAGTTATAGTTTAATTTTGAATTGAATTGTTCATAAGTTTATAAGTAATTTTCTGCTTAATAAAATATTTTTGAAATTCTAACATACAATATCATTGGGAAAGTAGTGTGTATGGAGAGTAGATATATATATATATATATATATATATATATATATATATATATATATATATATATATATATATATATATATATATATATATATATGACTTTATTTTGGATTACATAATTTAGATTTTGTGATATGTAGATTAGATTTAGATAAAGGTTCTGCACCTAACACAATCAGACCAGAACTTTGGTTCTAGAAAAAGTATTCAGGCATGCTCTCTCTAGGATTGTTTACAAGCCAGGTCAAACATAGGGCAGGGAACCAGCATGAAGTACTAGAAGTATCTGAGACTTCCATTAAATGTAGAAAAGAAAAATCCACTTGCTTGTGACAAATGGGTGATTCAGATTTAGATACTGGTATATTATTTTGGTCTGTCCGAGATTTAAAACTCTTTTGGTTTAAATACCAGTCAACTTTTAAATCACCAATTATTGCACAGGCAGGAATCATGTGATATCTTCAGTCTCTGGATGTTTTAATGGCCAAGATTTGCCAAAATAGATGTACAGTTTCTAAAAACAAGAATTGATTATATAGATGAACCTGTCTTAAAAGGCCGCTGTTATGAGAATCTACCTGTCTGAAGAAACCAGATTCTCGGTGCAAGGATATATTGAGTATAGTGTTGTGAAATGTCACAAGAGATCACATCACTGTCTTGAGAGACAAAACTCAATTGACAGATTTATTAATTATATTTTGTATGGTTTGTCATGAGAGATCATCTGTCTTGAAAGACCCTATTTATTGGCAGATAAGTTGTGGTTCAAGATATGTTTTACTTTAATACCATTTGACAATAACATTTTTAAAAAAAAAAAAATTACAGTAAAAAGTTAAGATTAATTCCTGCTTTTTTATGCTGTTTACAGATATTAGGAAATGAAGTAATTTTTTTAAAAAGATATAATTCATTTTCATCTATTTCTCTGATATATGCTGATCTTATGAAACTTTATACACATATCACTGATGCATCATTGTTGATCCCAGAAGAAAAAAAAGAATATTTCACAGAAAAACCTTTTTGTGGATTTCTAATGATTGTTTTAAATTAAATAGCTGTTATCTTATGCGTGCTTCTAAATGAGCATGACAAAATACACAAATATCTGTCTTTAAACATGTATTAGTCCCTCACTGTAATTAATAACTTTGGTACTGGACAAATTGTATTTTTGTTTTTTAACCAAGTTATCTTTATGTATAGTATACCTGGTGATTTTAAATGAAAGCTGTTTATTTTATCCACAAAACAATCTCTCTCTCTCTCTCTCTCTCTCTCTCTCTCTCTCTCTCTCTCTCTCTCTCTCACACACACCATAACTTGCTTTCAAATCAGATATATATTAACTTAAAACAAAAGCTCAAACTTTCGATAATTTTCAGTATAAAGGGTGTGGTTGAACCATGCAACACACCATAATTGAAAGGGACACCTAGTAAATTGAAACCTCAGAGATTAGTTCTGCTACATAGTGTAAGGTACTGTAAGTAAATGAGTTCCTTACATCAGAAGTGTTATGTTTTGTGACAAGCCTGTGTGTATAAACATTCAGAGCTGAATTTATTTGCTCTACCTCTTGAATAATAAATAAAAGTCTCTCCTGAAAAAACTAATTAGGTTAGGGGTCTGTCTGTAAAATCCCAATGAAATCTACATTGTATGTGAATTTGCCTTGCTCAAACACTGCTTTATCAGCCATAAAATCAGTCTACCTAGATGTGAAATCATTTCTTAGAGGGACAGACAAATGCACTTTTGACTTTAGCTATACACAATACATGTACTTGGTATAAACAAGAATATAAAGACAAATTTTACACCCCTGGCAATTTCTCAAAGAAGAATACACGAGAAATGATTTTTGTGTAATTATTTGGAGCTTAGTGCCTGCATTAAGGAAACTAGTTTTTAATTACCAGATTTACATATCCATGTAATTGTGAAATGGTAAATATAGTAACTATATAATCATACAAAGTAGCAAAATTGTACCAGATACCAGACCATAAATAACCACACCTACTCTGTTAGCATAGTGAATCATGTAAAGTTTAGAGGTCAAAGAATGTTGAAGTTATGACAACATGCATTTGTATATGCTATGTGATGGCATGCAGCTAGGTGAAGGACATAAGCTGCAGTGTTAGTCCAGCTTCCAATGCATCTGTAAATTGTTGCATGTGTAACACCTTTAGCATTGGTTGGAGGTCAGGAGCTATTAGCTTGGTTTAGGGTTTGACTGGCATATTCTCGTAATTTATTTGCAGTCTGTAATCTAAATGATAAACAGATTGTAAAAGTCAATTATTATGTATGTAGAGTGTTTTGACATCTGAAGCATGAAGTGTTAGACCCAGTGATTCATTTCTGAATTGGTGTCAAACTGACACACCCATAGAATTTCAGTATTTTCTCCACAATAAGACATCTTTCAGGTGGCCTAGTGGTTATAGCATCCACCTCAAATGCGGGAGGTTGTGGGTTCAATCTCTGGCTGAGTCATACCAAAGACTTACATAAATGATACTAAGACTGGTTGGCCTGGTGTCAGGATAATGTGACTGGGTGGGATATCATGCTACATGTCTGCGGCATGATGCCCCAGTGCTAGACTTAACTTTAAGCTGTCACACTACAGACATCGTAGCAATATGACTGAACTTATTTTAAAGCTTCATTAAAATCTAAAGCACACACATACACACACACATACACACACACATACACACACATACACACACACATACACACACATATTCACACACACACACATACACACACACATACACACACACACACATACACACACACATACACACACACATACACACTCAGCAAAAAGATTAGGCATCCAGCTTGATACTCATCTCTGATGAGAGTTGTGTGCTCATCCGTTTATAATCTGTTAACTGTAGAATAAGCTGTACTTGCTTTAAGTCATGCTAAAAACAATAAAGATCCTATATCTGTCATAGCTTATTGTGCCAGCAGACCAGGGCGTAGCCACCATATTTGTCATATAAAGGCAAATTTACTGTTTAGTTTATATGGTGTTCAAAAGTTAAATAAATTCATTGATTCTCAAGATACAAAAAAATAGATAAACATAATGCAAACAGGCTTTCTCTTGGTATCTATATTTTTAAATTTATAGGTTGGTTTGGCTTCAGTATGTCTTGTGTAAAATGGTCAAGTTTGGGCTCGTATATAGGGGAAACAGCCAGGTTGCCCATTGTGTTGGTAAAATGGGCACAATATCATCTCCTCGTAACTATCGGGGAGCTTGTTTATATGTTGTTTGTTTTGCTGGTTACTCCTAGCAAACGGCACAGACCCAGATCTGCCAGCTCATTATGTGACGGCACATCTGTGTCTGTGCTGTTTGCACTTGGACTCGTTAAAGAGTATAAATGGTATTTAAAATTTTATTTTATAGTTGCAACATATATTTAAGAAAAAGGTACAAAATGTAAATGAATGGAAGGATGAAAACAAGATAATTTTTCATCTAATTATGACTCAACTCAGATTCCTCTGCAACAGATAAACCTGTTTAGTAAACATAAAATTTAACACAGTGTGTCAAATTGAATAGATTATACAGGAGGAAATAAATAAACACCTTTATGGACTGTTTTCATAGGTATGTACATGTGTATTATATTTGATTTACATGCATAACTAAATTAAAGTGTTGAATTTATTCTCTTTGACTTTGATGAACAGATCATTATATTTAAAATATTTTATAATAAATTATGAAACTCATTGAACAAGCTTAGAATGGTATACAAGGCACATTACAGGTAGAAATCATTCTATGTGTTTCATACAGTTCTTATTGGGTGGCTGCGTGGCCTAAAGTGCTCACCATTACGGATCTCTGCCATCTCACCTCTGTCTGTGTGGGTTCGAATCTCAGATTTGGCCAATGTGGGTATGTGAGAAAGCTTGCCAGTAGCTTCTTGTGGGTCGGTGGTTCATTCCAGGGTTTTCCTGGGTTCTTCCTCCACCATTAATTCTGGCTGCCATATATAGATTATCTTGTGTTGAAAAATGGCAATAAACCCTATAAACAACAACGGTTCTTATTAACACATGTATCTTTAAATAACCTACTGAGGTACAGTTCAAGAATCAATTCAGGTACCATATTTACTCACTTAAAAGTTAACGCTGCACAGACTCTAATCTGCTTTTGTATAGCACTGGCAGATAATGGTCTCTACAGATGGATAGGACAAGTAACATAGACCCTGCCAGCACATTATTTGAATGCAGATTGGGGTTTCCATTATTTGCAGCTAGACTCGCCATATAATTGAGAACATATATTATTTATAACATAGTAGTGTAGTTTTTTGCCTGTAATGTATGCCCAATTGCAAACAATGTTAGACCCAGATTGTCATTTGCAGTTATAAGCAGAGTAGTCTTCCCTGATTTGCCCTTGCATTTTGTGACAGCTAACCTGGGTCTATGCTGCTAAATATGTACTACAGATAAGGGAATATGTCTGACACGATAATGTGGTGAAAGTGATCAAACTGTTAAAGATATGCAATTCTCTTCTTCAGAAGAATTATCACTCACTTGTCAGAAAAAATGGCAAACAGTTGAATGAATATTGACAATCGTGGGAAACCAGGATTTAGTTACGTAATACCCTTTTGATATCTTTAGTGGCATGTAAAGAAGTATGGGAACACCCTAATCTCTTAGTTTATAGTCTTTATACTTAGTCTATACTCTTATTCACAACAGAAATCAGTCACTGTCAGATTCAGTTTGTAAAATATTGATTCAAGTGATGAATTAATTGTAATGGTTTTAAATGCTGACTGAACATGATTTATATATATGTTTTATTGTTGTCATCGTCAATTACAGGGATATAAACATAAATGGCTGGATAAATGGAGGAAAAGTTTACACTTGGTTTTTGAATTCCTGATTGGTTTGGTTTCTGTGGCGTGGTGTTTGGACATACCTTGCAGGTTGTTGGCTTTCATATCAGCACAGGATTAAAATCATTCTATGGCAGCCTAGGTGGAGCAGCAGCTTTGTTGATTAGGATGACAGAGATTGTAATTTGACCACATATTACATTTGACTTAACACAGGAATTTACCTATGAATTTGTTGATTCATCAGGTTCCAGCGGAGGTGAACTACCACTAATTAAGTGTGTGCTGATCATATATATTTGTTCTGCAGAAATTGGTACAAAACTGATTTTAAATTCTCTAAGGTTCCAACAGCAAGAGAAAGGGATTTACCTGATTGGAGTAAAAGTTCAAATGTGTTTCAGTTGGCTTTAAATGATTTTACAGGAATAAAATCAACAAGAGTTCTGAAGAAAAAGGTAGGTTGAAGATTTATCTGGTGTAAAATGCATTATGACTTTGTTTATGAATCATGTCATGCTACATGAAGTACATTTAAAATTGTTGGCTGTTGTAGCGGTATATTTTGATTGCACAATTTGTCTCATGGGGGGGGGGGAATCTTAGTGACTGTTAATACATAGTTATACTATATGTATTTAAATTTGTATGCATGACATCTTGGAAGATAAATATTATGTTGATCCTTGGCTGTTGGTCCATCTTCCTGTCCATTGAAGTTATTCATTTAGGTAAATTTGTCAGTCAATTTTTTGTCCATTTAGGTGGTGCATTTAGGTCTTTTTGTCCATCAGTCCATCTTCTGTCTGTTGAAATTATGCATATAGGTCATTTTGTCCGTCAGTCCATTCTGTGCCCATTTAAGTAGTGCATTTAGGTGATTTTGGAGAGGTTTTGTCTTCAATCAACATATTTCTAGTTTGCTGGTCATTGACCCTGTCAACTTTGATTGATGTTACTAATTAAATGTAAACTTTTTATAAGTTTAGGGTGGGTGGGTGTAGTGTCTAGAATGTGTGTGAACAGACTGAAATGACCATTTGAAGTACTGCATAGCCATATACTTGCTAATAAGTCAAGTCGAAAATTTTTTGTGCATGCAAAGTTAATTTAATTACCTGCTTAGATTCTGACAAGATATCACTAGAGGTGTTTGTGAGTGTGTAATGTGCATGCATGCATGTGTGTTAACATACTGATGATTAGGGCATAACCGACTTTTGATCCGGAAATCGGATTCCACCGGATAGTATGAACTTCGATTAATCGGAGTCGGACAAGGCAGGAACGACCAATTCAGATAATAAAAATAATAAAGTTGAATTTCTATAGCACCGTGTATAACACTGGTTGTCATTCGATAGTGCGTTAATAAAGTTAAATAAGAAGTCAGAAAAGTCCAGTATGGTCAACACAACCACGTTGTGAGACAATCTATTTGAACCGGCGGGTAAAAACCGGAAATGAAGCCGGATATGGTAAAGTACTAAGTAACATGCTAGACACGGCAAAACCAGATACCATAAACCCGGAAACGGAAGATGAAATTTTTTAGAAAAAAAAAATACGGATTTAGCATTTCCGATTAATTGAATCGTATCCGGAATCGGAAAAATTTCATGCCCAAAATCCGGAATCGGAAATCGGTAGAAAAATGCTAATCGGTTATGCCCTATTGATGATATACTGTAGGATCACAGTCTTTGCTGGTCCTTCCTTCTCATATGATAGTTTGTGCATATTTCAATCTGAATCAGGTTTAGTTTAGAAGCTATTAGGTAAATCCCTCAGTAGTTGTCTGTTAATTAGGTTGTATTCTTGACAAGGCAGTTGCAGGAGTTGTTCTAGCTTGTACTGAAAAAAACTTTAAAGTCTTCTCCAGTTTGCTCCGGTGGTCTAGTGGTTAGAGCGTCCGCCCCGGAAGCGGGAGGTCGTCGGTTCGATCCCCGGCCGAGTCATACCAAAGACTTACAAAAATGGTACTAACAGCTGCCTCGCTTGACGCTCAGCATTAAGAGGTTAGTGTTAGGACTGGTCGGCCTGGTGTCAGGATAATGTGACTGGGTGAGACATCATTCTACATGTCTGCAGCATGATGTCTCAGTGCTAGACATCACTATAAACTGCCTCACTGCAGACATCGTAGCGATATAACTGAAAAATTGTTAAAGCTATGTTAAAAATCCTAATCAAACAAACAAACCAGTTTGCTCATGATGGATGATTAATTTTGTTGCCTCTTTTTTATACTGGATTGACTTCAGTCCAAAAAATAGGTTCTAATGTACCACGTTAAACAATCATCATTATTCGTGACTGAGTTCGCTCGTAAATTCCTGACCAATTTTTAGCTATTTGCAAATTGCTGAGCTTTCTTCAGATTAGTGTGTTGACCACTGCAAATCGTGATGACATGAAGAGAAGAAAAAAACAAGAAATGATTTCTTAACAGAACATGCAAAGCTGTGTTGGAATGGCACTCTTGTTTTTTAAGTTTCATTACCAATTAAATTTGACACTTTATTCTGGTGACTGTAGCTAGGGTAGTTAAGCGGGTTACATTTAACGTAATTTTCTGCACTTCTTTTAGGTTCACAATTGCAATTTATGTACTTAGAAGATTTATCATTTGCCCAAAACATCTTATTGTGTCTAGTATTTAGTACACATCTTCTGGTATCTATTATCTGGTAATTTTGTGGTAGTTTTCTTGTGGTATCTTGTTGTCATCATGTGATTATCTTGTAGTCATCATGTGGTATCTAGTAGTTATCTTGTGATATCTTGTAATCATCTTGTGGTATTTAGTAATATTGTGGTATCTAGTAATCATCTTGTGGTCTCAAGTTATTGTGTGGTTTCATGTAATCATCTTGTGGTATTTAGTAATATTGTGGTATTTTGTAGTCATCTTGTGGTCTCTAGTTATTGTGTGGTTTCATGTAATCATCTTGTGGTATTTAGTAATATTGTGGTATTTTGTAGTCATCTTGTGGTCTCTAGTTATTGTGTGGTTTCATGTAATCATCTTGTAGTATTTAGTAATATTGTGGTATCTTGTAGTCATCTTGTGGTCTCTAGTTATTGTGTGGTTTCATGTAGTCATCTTGTGGAAAGTCATATTGTGTATTATGTAGTCATTATGTGGTATCATATAGTCATCATGTGGTATATTTAATTAAAGCATACACAAACTCATCATGTGTCTTGTGGGCATCTTTTGGGCTTCTTGTGGTATCATGTGGTATCTTTAGGGCCTAACTGGAAATCGTCTTGGACATTTGCTTCGGCCGAATTTTTTCGGTACTATTCAAAAGTATTCGTCTTGGCAAATAATACATGCACAAATGGTTACAAGTAAAATAATTCAATAAATATCAAACTTTTTAAAAAAAAAGTTTTTAATACATAAAAATTTTAGTTAATAATAAAAATTTTCATCTTATAGCTGATATATACGGTACACGAAAAGTTTAAGCTTCACATACAATAATGAAACAGACGGTACTCTCCGGAGTCACACCTACTACTCAGTTCATGCCCGGATCCGGCAAATAGTACATCCAAATACTCAGATTCGGTACTCTGCGAAAATTATCTACTCGGTTAGGCCCTAGGTATCTTGAGCTTAATTGATGAGTCCCTGTGAAACTGCATTGATGCAGGTATGCCTGTGCATTATGCAGTGGCAGATCTGGGTCTGTGCAGTTTGCAGTTGAACTTTACTCATGAATGAATATATACAGCATTACATTGTAGTGTTTACATTTAATGCTTTTCCCTGACAGCATGTGGGATTTATCAAATACAGAATCTCTACATCACTATACCTGTAGCAATTGTAAATATTAATTAATGTTGTTCACTTTTCTTAACTTATTTTGAAATAAAACTACTGGACATTGATGCCAGTTGAAAGCTGCAAAATTCAGAACTTGAAAAAATTCTTAATGCTGTAGGTAGTACTTGGTACAGACACGTGGACACAAAAAAATTGGCAAGTTAGATTTGTTCAGTATTGCACCGTTCTTGAGATAAATTGGGTTTTCAGAAAAGAAAGCCAGCATTGCCTATGTACTAAATCGCTCAAGATTTTAAAAAAGTATTCTATACTTTTTGTTGACTTCATCCTTTTCTTTCACCAGTGATTTTTTTTATTATTAAAACTGTTTACAGAAAGTTTTTGGTTTCAGTTACTGTCAGTATGAGAAAAAAGTTGTACTGACCATTTTAAATTTAAAATCTTGCAGACTTAATAGCACTATAACGTAGTGTGATGCCACATGATGATGTTATATTGCACCATTCATTAAGCAATGATTTTAAAAATGCATGACAACTTACAAAAGCAGACTACTCCAAATAAATTCTTAGAGTACCGGTAAATGATCACATCTGACTATGATATAGAGTACACTCACTTTAAAACTCTTCATTCTAACATGTTTCTCGTGATAGGTAGGAAATGTTGAAGTATCCCATTTCATTATGTGATAGTTAATCTATATGTATCATACACTCTATTACAAGGTGGTTTCACTATAAGGCAATCTACTCTGTGACTTTCTTGAAAAGTTTTATAATGAGGGAGTACTGAATCATTTACTTTATTAGAATACCTCATTATAAGGCAGAATACTTCATGAAAAGCATTACTGTGAGAGAATACTGAATCATGTATTTTATTATAATACCTCATTATAAGGAAGTATACTCCAAACATTGGCTTCCATGAAAAGCATTATAATGAGGGAGTAATGAATCATGTACTTCATTATTTGACCTCATTATAAGGAAGTATACTCCATGAAAAGCATTATTATGAGGGAATACTGATTCATATACTTATTATATGACCTCATTATAAGGAAGTATAGTCCATGAAAGCATTATAATGAGGGAATACTGAATCATGTACTTCATTATAAGACCTCATTATAAGGAAGTATACTCCATGAAAAGCATAATGAGGGAGTACTAAATCATGTACTTTCATTATGAGACCACATTATAATGGAGTATACTCCAAACAATAGCTTCCATGAAAAGCATTATCATGAGGGAGTACTGTATGATGTACAAGTGAAATAGAAAAATCTATGATCCCTCGATGCAAAAAGAAGCAATAAGCATGAAAAATCAGCATTATGGTTACTTTATCAAAAAGTGTACAAATTTTGCTTAATAATGCTTTACAGAACTTGATCCACCGCTCTGGTGGCCTAGTGGTTAGAGTGTCTGCCTTGGAAGCAGGAGGTCGTGGGTTTGATCCCCTGCCAAGTCATACCAGAGACTTTACAAAAATGGTACTACAGCTACCTCTCTTGGCATTCAGCATTAAGAGGTTAGTGTTAGGACTGGTCAGCCTGGTGTCAGGATAATGTGACTGGGTTGGACATCATGTTTCATGTCTGTGGCATGATGCCCCAGTGCTTAGACATCACTATAAACTGCCACACTGCAGACATCATAGCGATATGACTAAAACATTGTGGAAGCTACATTAAAAATTCAAATCACACACACACACACACACACACACACATTTCTGAAGCAGTGTACAGTGAGGAAAAGCATCGACTAAAGTGTCCAAAATAAACTATACTTCGAGAACAGGGCACAAGCACAAATTTGATCCTGGTTTATGACAGTGCTTAATGAGTACCTAAAAACAATCAAATATGCTTAGATCATTAATATAATATATATTCAGTCTTATTATACAATTCTATTTTTCTTTAATTCCATGACTTCCCATACTGAATTAGTTTATTTTAGTTATACCATAAGGCCAAGAACCCTGATTCCTACTCTGAAAACATTTGGAAAATTGTTGAAAGACCTGTTAGAAGCTAGCAAGTACCACTGTTGCACCACCATCTAAAATGTGTGTGTGTGTGTGTGTGTGTGTATGTGTATGTGTGTAATCATGCATGCATAAATGTAGTAGTGTTTTATGGCAATCATCACAAAATGGCTATGGGGTGCCAGTGAAAGGTTAAGTTTTAAATAATGAACGGATGAATCAAACAAACCTTTAGGAAGATAAGCTAAATACAAGATACAAAATATAAAAAGTTAATGTTAAAACTTTTTTTTAAAAAATGGATACAAATAAAAGATGTAAATTCCTTGAAACTTGGTGACAATTTGTTGTATAAACCATATTTTCTTATAAACACCCAAGAATACCTTGGGTAGCATGTCTATATATACCTGTACAATATTCTTGAAACATCAAAATACTACAGGCTGGAAATCAACACAATCACTGTCATAGTATTCATTTCAGTTGATCTCACCCTTCATGAGGTATGCATGAGTCAGGAATGTATGTTGGAGACACAGATGGCACAAAACCACCTCATCTCTATAAATTTGTTCTGAGAGATGCCACGACCTTTAGTGTCATCAGCTTATCCTCCTAAAGTGACATCATACCAATATTCACTCTTGCCTTCTCTCTCTCTCTCTCTCTCTCTCTCTCTCTCTCTCTCTCTCTCTCTCTCTCTCTCTCTCTCTCTCTCTCTCTCTCTCTCTCTGTCATTGCATAAGGGGTCTGGATTTAACAAAATATGTTTGATCATAGATGTCCAATCTTTTCTCAACAGGGGTCATGTAAAATATGTTTGATCATAGGTGTCCAATCTTTTCTCAGCAGGGGTCATGTTACATGTTTTTTTATTCTCACGTAGCCTTTTATAAACTTGGCCAATGTTTTCCACTACTAGTCCAAGTTATGAATGGTTGACAGGCAAGATGAAAACCTTTGGTAACCTGGATTCTTTCTCAAAGGTTCCATGTTGAACAACGCTGTGTTAGATGCATACAGGCAGAGACGTATGACCGTTCCAAGTATATCAAGCTGTGACATATGGTATAGAGATGTACCTGTGCTCATATCAAGTGTGCAACACAATTCTTTTGGATTATTTGTTTTGTATCTTTGTCTATAGAAGATTAAAGGAACAGTCAACATACATACACAATATTTCAAAGGAATTTCTTTCAAAAGGAGAGGGAAGTTAAGAGCTACCTTATTGCAGAGATTTAAAAAGACAACCATTTGTATGACCAGCATTCCATGCAGTTTGACTCATTCACACTCATGAGTTTTTGAATGTTGTTATTATTCACTTTGTCACTTGTGCATGTACAGTAAAATCTGTCTTGAATGAACACTGCTAGGTGAGACCGCCTGTTTTGAAAGTCCACACTCTCATTGAACCTATTGATTATATATAGCATTGAGACCTGTTTGAGAGACAATATTTTTTTTGCATAGGAGGTGGTTTTCCAAGACAGGTTCTGAGACTGTACTTATTATGAAATGCAATATATTTCTTTGCATAAGATGAAATTTATAACTGAATTGGGGGGCCCCGAGTGGCTGGGTGGTCTAAAGCGCTCTCCATTACGGATCACTGCCATCTCGGTGGATTCAAGTCTCGGGCTTAGGCAATGTGGGTATTTGAGATTTTGAAAAGTTTGCCAACAGCTTCTTGTGGGATCATCCTCCACAATGTATAGCCTATCTTGTTGGACTTAGGTGAAAATGGTGCTGATCTGATATGGCCACCACAGTGACAATCTTGAAGATTGTTGCTACCACTCCTCAGTAAGATGTCATGTCTTGAAAATATTGTTATCTTTATTCCTCTAGAAACGGATAATCACATGAATGGCTATATGAATTTGTAGTTTTAACCATATACCTAGTTTGTTCTAAATGAAATGGCACCACTTGTTCATCCAATATGGCTGCCATGATGAGTGTCTTAAAATTCTTGTTGACACCTTTTCCTGTGAATGGATGATCATTAAGACTTTTTTTAATGTTCACTTTGACCTAAATGAAAACGGTGCAAAGCCAATGTTCAATATTTGCCAAACATCAGCTGGTTTGAAAACATTATTATTGCTAAAGAATGTCAGAGATGGTTTCTTAACAGTTAAAAGAAAGAAATGATCTCATCAAACTATAATAATATTAATAATAAAAATAATTAGGACTTTGTATAATATTTAATTTTTAGAAGCTCTAAGCACTTTATAACGTATATATTGATATGGCTACAAAAAAAAACCACAATGAAATTAAAAAACATAAAAACATGCTTAAGATATTTAAAGTAGGAAACATTATTAGGTCTTTCATTTTGTTCTTGCAGTCAAAAGTGGTGACTTTTAAGAGCACTCTTGAATTTGTCACGGTCTTTGTGTCTAATTTCGTTCCACGCTGCTGGGCCCTGGTATGCAAAAGAACGTTGTTCATATGACTTCATTTTCATAGTGGGAATAATGAGTATTATATTGTCAGAACAGGAGCATAAGTATCTTGATGGTGTGTGCATATGGGTGAGGCCAGATAGGTATGTTGTACTGGAGTCCATCATTGAAATGTAGCACAGAGAACAAATTTTGTGTCTAATTCCAGATTGAATGGATAGCCATTGTAGGGTACAGAACAGGGAGGTGTGCTCTGATCGTGGTACTCTAAGGATGATCTGAGCAGCTGTTTTTTTTAAGTTTCTGGAGTAGATATTGAGATGAACCAGACAGAATTAAGTTAAAATAATCGAGTCTTTAAAGTCTGAATGTCAGGAAATTCTTTTTGACAAGTAGAGTGTAATTCCTTCGAGATACACTTGCTCTGGAATGTTTGCTTCAAGATCCATATAAAACTATATGAGTTATGAAACATTATTTCAAATATAACCCACTGTGAGCAGTTGCTCGGGAAAAATAACTTGTGAATTGAATGAAATTCACGTTTTATAATCTATTAGATTCTCTTTTTTTCTACCATGATCACCATAGTCATCATTACCATTATCACCACTGTTCACAGGCAGATGCCACCATCGCCATTATCATCATCACTACTACTGCCATGATAACTAATTCTCACTGGCATCTAAAGCCACACTATTCTGATATAATTTTTTCATTTGTTGCATCTCTGTTTGGGGCTTTGGGTGGCTGATAGTCTAAAGCGCTCTCCGTTACGGATCACTGCCATCTCCCCTCTGTCTGTGTGGGTTCGAGTCTCAGATTTGGCCAATGTGGCTATGTGAGAAAGCTTGCCAGTAGCTTCTCGTGGGTCGGTGGTTCTTTCCAGGGGCTTTCCCGGGTTCTTCATCCACCATTAATACTGGCCTGTCGTGTGCTGAAAAATGGCGTTAAACCATACAACAACAACAACATCTCTGTTTCTGTGCTAACGGTCCCTCCTGAAAAAGTATGAAAACCTTCCATTCATTCACTTTTAAAGTTATTATTATTTTAATAAAATAACCCAGCACTTCAAATATATTTACCAGTTTGGTCGAAAGATTGTAAAATGTTGTACTAATGAGCTGACATGAAGGATCTTCATAGTCTAGGCAACCTAGTTGTTTTGTGTCTGACATTACAAAGGTACTACCAGAACAAAAGTCTTTGATACGATGACAATGATAATTCCGAAGACTGAGCTATTCTTCAAATGGTGCAATCTTCCAGCAATTGTTTAGTAATATTGATTCATTCATAATCTTGAGTAATGAAGAATTCTGATGCTGAATTGTAAGAAATCAGTGGTGATAAAAAAAATCATTTCAAGATTAAATAAGAAACATGCCTTCGGATGGAATGGTTCAACAGAATAAAATGGTTCAATAGAATAGTGTCAATCAAATGGAATGGTTCAACAGAATAAAATGGTTCAATAGAATAGTGTCAATCAAATGGAATGGTTCAACAGAATAAAATGGTTCAATAGAATAGTGTCAATCAAATGGAATGGTTCAATAGAATAGTGTCAATCAAATGGAATGGTTCAATAGAATAGTGTCAATCAAATGGAATGGTTCAATAGAATAGTGTCAGTCAAATGGAATGGTTCAATAGAATAGTGTCAGTCAAATGGAATGGTTCAACAGAATAGTGTCAATCAAATATGTATCTACAGCATGAAACACTGAACGGTATGAATGGTCAAAAAGGCTAATAGCATTGAATCTGATGGTATGTAAGAATTAATGTATTTAATATTCTGTCTTGTTGAAGAAAAGAAAACAGTTTTTCATCCAATCAGAAATGACCACTTAAAATTCTGATGAAATTTCTGGGTTTGCACAAGAAATATTCTTTATTTACCCAGCCCTAGGTTCTGATAGCTGGTGCCAAATATTTCTAATTGATGAGTCTGTTGACTGATTCAGTGATTGGAACAAAAGATTGTCTGAAACACTCAGGACTGCCATTCTGATCATGTTGGTTGTTGTGATTGTCAGTAACCATTGCCCTTACTATTACCTTGATCAAAATTTTGAGTGCAGACATTTTACGATATTTCCAGACATTAATGATGGACCTTTATTTTGCTGGTTATAGAATAATAATACATACATACTATTTATTGGTAACATTTTTAGACTTTTATGGACCAGTTTGACACTTTTGCAATTACATATGTACAGTCATTTATGTTGCAGTCCAGTCTGTGTAATGTTGGATTTGAACATGGACGTTGTCCATCCCCTTTTTAGCATTGATGGTAACTTCTCATTGAACATTTTATAAAGTGCCAGTATTTCATGTGTGGTTTATAAAGGGTAAAGAATATTGGTATTCATTTAGATTACAGGGGGTCTCAAACTCCAACCTGAGGGCCGCACGAGGGCATTTTTGATGGTCCAAGCGCCATATCACCTTAGTTATTTCTTATGACACCAGTGGTGCCAATAATTTTGTGGGCCACAGAATATGGCTTGGCAGGCCGCATGGAGCCCACTGGTTGTCTTTTTTTAATGCCTGATTTAAAATACGGTATATAAAGCAGATCAACTGTGCATTAAAACATTATTGCTTGAATAAATTCCACGAGGTTAAAAAGTTTATCATAACAAGCACAGGATGGAATTGTAAACAATGTCCTTATCTCGTGTGTGTGTGTGTGTGTGTGTACAGGGCAAAATAGTTGCTTTAGAACTAACATGATGTACAGATAGTTTACATGGGGGGGGGGCAACAAGAACAACATTATAGGATTCAGTTTTTTAGACATGATTTTATTGAACATTTTTGACAATAAATTAAAAACTTTTGAATCATCATGATATTGTTTCCTATTTTCTACATATAAGTATATGTACATGAGAGAAAATATAACTGGATGTATTGTCCAGGCATAGATCATGGGTTGGCAATGACTCAAAACTGCATTGGCTCACAAACTTGAAGCCATGTTTCTTTAAAAATAAATCTTACTCATTATCAAAGGTGTGTTATAGTTTAAGTGGTCACATGACTGCAAGATCAGATAATCAACCTGATGTGTAATGTTATTTAATGACTAAAAATTCCTATTAATCTGTTGTTGTTGTTGTTTTAGGGTTTAACGCCATTTTTCAGCACACGATAGGCTGTACACAGCCAGTATTATTGGTGGAGGAAGAACCCAGAAAGAACCACGACCCATGAGAAGCTACTGGCAAGCTTTCTCGCATAACTACATTAGCCGAATCTGAGACTCGAACCTACGCAGACAGAGGTGAGACGGCAGTGATCCGTAACGGAAAGCACTTTAGACCACTCAGCCACTCAGGGCCCCCCTATTAACCTGTGGGGTTTTCTTTGCAAGGCTACATTAAGTGACAAAATAATTCATACTTTAAAAAGTTATTAATAGAATAAGCTTACTAAACAGTCATCTTAAAAGAGAGATTTGGAAATAGTACTTACTATGGCACTGGTCTTAAGATAAGTAATAGAAAAGAGTGAGAGGCAGCAATCTTTGTAAAAATTGAATTTTTTTTATTTCCCTAGAATACAAAGTGAAAATATAAAAAGAAGGAACTTATAACATTGCAAATTAAATTCCAAATAATCCTAGAATTTCTAACATGTCTTTATGATTAAAAGTTCTGAGTAATCTCCTGAGCAGTTCCAAAATAAATCCAGCACTGAAAGTGTTGATATGCTGTGGTGGACTATATTTTAGTGATGTTCCAACAGTCTTTTGTTGAATCACAATAATACAATCCGAGAATATATCTTTATTTGAAATTTCATAATAACTTCGTATCTATTTCTAAGATTGTTATTTTGGATGAGCACTTTATATTTCTAGTGAATTAAATAATTTGAAATAAATTTGAGCTCAAATTAAATACTGGACACAACAATGGTATAGCCTCAAGCGTGAATAAATAATGTTTCCAATAAACAAGATTATATATAGTCGCTACTAGACTTCAAGTCACAATTAGAATTGTCTTAAGAAAGCCAACAACTTACTTGAAGGAAAATTTAATTCTGGAAGGTTCCAAATGTTTACAAGATAAAATCATAGTTATAATAAGAGGTCTCTTACTAATATTATAATAAAGAACATGATAAACACAATTTCCTTGACTCGGGCCAAGATATGATTTGTTAACCTATGTTTACAGAGAAAATATTTGCCATGTATTTAGAGATATAAATTAAATCGATTTAGGTCAGGTAGAAAATAAACTTGATTTAGGATAAGGGCAAGTCCAAAATAGCATATAATGAAATAAAAAAGAATAAAACATGCCTAAAAAGACAATGCAAATTAAATATACATAACATAAATATACATAACATAATTGCTGTGTTACTTGCAATCCATGCATGCTTGTTTATATGGTTACTGACTTTGTAGCATCTACAGGCATCCTGAATATAATCCTTGTACATGTATCGACATTACAGAATTTTCTATGACATTTAGATTGATATATGTTGTTAAGAATAATTTTCAATGAAGTTTAGATTTTGTTTGTTCAAGTTAGGCTGCATAGATCATCACTTGTTTTGTCTTCTTTTCCTCATCTCGTCTATTCAGTCAAGTCAGCATTAATCTTGTTTCAGAATCTCTTTCATCATGAGTTATCAACTGAAATCCTCTTGGGTTCTTTTATTCTGTTTCTTGACTTTATAGTCTTAAACTAAGTCACAGAAAACCAGCAAGTTTTATAAAAGTCAACAAGTAATTTATTTCCTTGAATACAAAGTGAAAATTTAATCTAACTTGCATTTTTTAAAATTAATTCCTTGATAGTCGTTAAAAGTTTTATAGCAATTTCAAAGTTCTGACTGAATTCTACTGGTATTTCAATTAAAGTTTGGTATTAGATGTGTTTTTACCTGCAGTCTCGAATGTGCCAATAATGTGGTGGCCTGGATTGTGATGATATGCTAAAAGTCTTTTGATGTATCACAGTAATATAATCCCAAAATATCTGAATTCAGTATAATTCCCAATTAATGTTCTGTGCAAGAATATTATCGAGTACTTTGTAATTCCAGTGAATAATAATTTGAGTTTTAAAATAAAAATACCCAAATGAAAAACTAAACACAACAATAAGACTGATTCTGCTTCATGATGTTAAGTCAAGAATGAGTAATTTTCAACTAAACAATATTATACAAAACACTAAGACACACTAACAGAGCCAGGATGTAGGTCAGATTCATTTAAAACATGCAAAGTTGTCAACAAGTGTAGGAATTTCAAAGTTGAAATATGATGTCCAAGACCCCAGACCAAGATAAACATGTTTGCCTCCATTGATAATGATCAGACTATTTAATCCACACTCACAGAATGATATTAGCTATTTGTTTTGTTGTTGACAAAGCAAGTTTCCATGGTCTGGTACACAGTGAGCTTGATTTTAGACAAGGTCCCATACAAAAATACAAATGTATTTAACATATAATCATTGAAAGAAAGCCAACAAATAATACAACTTAAATATACACAACAAATGTGTGTGTGTACGTGTGTGGTTAGGATTTTTAACGTAGCTTTAACAATTTTTAGTCATATCGCTACAATGTCTGCAGTGAGGCAGTTTATATAATGTCTAGCACTGGGGCATCATGCTGTAGAAATGAAGCATGATGTCCCACACAGTCACATTATCCTGACACCAGACTGACCAGTCCTAACACTAACCTCTTAATGCTGAGCACCAGGCGATGCAGCTGTTAGTACCATTTGTGTAAATCTTTGGTATGACTCGGCCATTGATCGAAACCATGACCTCCTGCTTCTGTTGCAGATGCTCTAATCAGTAGGGCACCAGAGCGGTCCACAACAAATGAAAGCAAAACAAAACAAAACTATCACATTTGTTTTCACTTTTATCACCAGTTGGAGACTAACATTCTATACTAGTAAGTATGCCATGGCTGTTGGATCTGTTGCAATGCTGGGGGATTATTACACTCTTGTTTTACTTAATCTGGATCATTCCAGAAAATACACCGATCTGGGATCAGCCTAGATATGCTGGGATTAATCTACAATAGATTGTATTTAATCTTGGATCAGCCCAGAAATTACTTTATTGTTGTGATCAGCCTATAATGGGATGGATTTTGCTTAATCTGGGATCAGTGCACAAGACATTCTGATGCTGGGATCAGTCATGATCAGATATTACTTCATCTGGGATCAGCATATCACACATTCGGAATCCTCATCATATTGTTTCATGTAGATTATGGCTGTAAGTAGCTGCATTTAATGAATCAGATTCCTACCTGTTTAAGTAATGAAATTGTTATTATTGTCATATAGTGATGACTTTAAATATTTGTAATGATTAAATAAGATTATGGGAATTGAATTGGGAGAGTGCAAAGTACTTCCATACTTGTTGTATTTATTTTGTTAGCTTTTGTTGTGCATAAAATAATTTTGGAGAATATAAACTTAAGTGAACCATTTTCACATGTAAAGTTGTACTCTTAATGCACATGGCACTGAATATTTTTTTGTTAGTTTTGACAAAAGAGAGGATATGTTTGTGACATTTAAGGCATACACATAATTAAATGATAAAAAAGATAACATGATTTGATTGAATTAAATTGCAAGGGGATTAAAATTACTAACTGTTATGACATGCCATCATGACTACAGAATCAAAGTTCAGCAAATGATAATTCATTGGGGACATAACTCTGTTAACAACAATGACTATGGAAATCGATATTGAGGCAGTTAGGTAGTCCATGAAGTCTGGGTCTGCACATGATTTTATTAACAGAGACAAAGGCTGAAACAGTGTATGAACTATTGTTTCGTTTGGCAAATAATTTTCACAGAATTAGGAGCTCAGGCTAAGCTGGGGAATAGACAGCATTTCCGGAAACAGAAGAATTTGCATGATGCTATAATATGTCTGCAAAACCAAAACCACCCCGTTTGACAAAACATTCCATTTTCTGTTAATATAGTATTTGTGATTTGTATTTAATGTAATCTCTGTAAAAATTTAACATATGATGTTCATGTAAATTTTAATTTTAAATTGGAGATGGATTAGGTTAATCTTGTTTCCAACTCCTGAGCTGCTTTGAATCAGGTGTCTACTAATTTGATTTTTCTGCCTCTGGTGTAGTTTTTCCTTAATCAAGCTAACCATAATTTTGTCAAAAATAAAAGGTCCTCCAGAAATAGAGATTTTTTTCTTATGAATTGGCCAGAAAATTTCATCTTATCAACCTATAGATACATAAGCTAGCAGAATTTCATTTCTTTTTGTTTTTTGTGCAATTTTGTTAACAAGCTTAATGAACTAACACATGGATAGAGCAGTTATGGAATAATGGATGGACAGACATGACCAAACTGAAAGACCACATAGAACAGGACATAAAATTAAGGGGCATTAACTCTTTATTAGTAAACACGACAATCTGACATATGCTCAAGATTATGACATATAAAGTACAATAGTACAATGTAATAATTCTCTAAGTGATATATATATATATATATATATATATATATATATATATATATATATATATATATATATATATATATATATATACAGTGAGATAATTTGTACTCATTGACATGTAATGAATAATTTAACAAATTTCATACCAAGTGACATGTAGAATTAAATTTGACAAATCTAATACCCAGTGACATGTAAAATACAGTTTAACAATTCTCATACCCAGTGACATGTAAAGTACAATTTGACGATTCTCATACCTAGTGACATGTAAAGTACAATTTGACAATTCTCATACCTAGTGACATGTAAAGTACAATTTGACAATTCTCATACCTAGTGACATGTAAAGTACAATTTGACAATTCTCATACCTAGTGACATGTAAAGTACAATTTGACAATTCATATATACCTAGTGACATGTAAAATACAATTTGACAATTCTCATCCCCATTATCATGTACAGTACAGTTTGACAAGTCTCACAGGCCTTAAAGCTGTGAAAATAGTTTATTATATAATTTTCATACAGCTGCTGACCTTAAAACTGTGAAAATAGTTGTATACAATTTCAAAGCATCATATTGTGTTCTTTATGATTTTAGTTTTTACTGATATTTTAGTAATTGGTAGACTTTTAAATTGTAAAATAAAACTTAAATATGATATTTATCCTAGCATATTGGTCAAAAGGATTTTGTTTTCCATTGATAAACATATTCTTCATGTTCAGATATTGTCCATCTCTTTTCCATTCATTCTTTTTATTTTTATCTTTTGTTTTTTGTTTTTATTTCTTTTTTGTAATAATTTTGCATCCAAGTCCGAGTCTGTTTGAGGGGATTTTTGCTTACAGATGGCTTGATTTTAAGTACACTCATTACAATGCTTTTAAAGGTATTTGTACCAATGACCTGCATATTTTGAATGAAGAAGTCTTATGCTGTGAGACATTTTAACAAGATTGTGTCCTACACAAAAATGAAATATAGTGTATAATTAATCCTGTGGAAACACATTATCAGTAGTTCTCAGCATCATTAACTAAAAAGGGGTCCTATGTGGCCAAGTGGTCAAAAAGCATTGACCTTCACTGACCACTGCCTTCTCGCCTCTGTCAGCTTGGGTTTTTAATATCTGCCTCTTCCAGTGTGGCTGTGTGAAAAAACTTATCAGTAGCTTCCAGTGGGTTGTTTTTTTTTCCCCAAAATTTTCCAGGGTTGTTCCTCCACTAGCTATACTTGCCGTTATGTAGAGTAAGTCTGTCTTGTGCTGAGAAGTGGCATTAAACTCCAAAACTACATCAACAGCACATTAACTGAATAGCATTGTGTATTCACTGTGTTTCAATGGGTACCAATCCTTATTGATTTCATTTTTGGTACAAGCCTCAAATTTAAAGACCATTGGACATAATGATTCTTCTTCAGAAACAAAAATACTCTTTCCTCAGATGGGAAATTTAAAGACCCATTGAACAATGATTCTTCTGTGGAAGTAGTAGCATCCCTTCCCCAAACATGAAATTTAAACAACAAAATGTGTAATGATTTTTCTGTACAAACAAAAGAACACATTCCCCAGGCAATGTTCTTTTTTAAAAAAAATTAATTTTTGCCAAACCATGAAAAGTGATAAAAATAAAAAATAAACAAATTGACTGTAAAATAGATTAGTAGTAACAGGACAATTTTTTTAATGAATTTAAATAATAGGATCCCAGACCATAAATTTGGTTTAAAAGAGGTAGTGGTATAATGAGGGGTGTTCTAGTGAGGGACCACAATGTGGAGAGTATGTTCTAATAGAAAGACATCACACATTTAATTTTTTTCTCATCCAATTTTAACATAACAGAATAAGCAAATACAAATCCTTGATAGAGCAAACATTTCATTGCTCTAAAAAGAGCATTAGCCCATGTAGGATCAACATTTTTTTTTACCAACACAGTCATGCACTGATTGCTGTTGCAAAGCACAGAAAGCACACCTGTGACCTTAAAACCTTAGTAAACCAAAATGTTAATTTGTATATAAATAAAAACACAGGAATTGTGCTGATAATGGTGTCTTTTAAAAATCATCACTTTGGAGAAGTTTTTTTTATCAAAGTAGTCTGCAAGGCCAGTTTTCAATTAGGTATTGTCATGCAGGCAAGAAAAATGGACTCAGAATACAAAGTAGTACAGATTCAAGATAAATGTTTTAAGAATGCGAGTAATGAAATGTGAAGAGCTTAAATTGGCCATAGTTCATGAATATTCATAATAAAAGGACACCAGCCATACAAGATGAATGACTTAGACATAACAATGGTGACCATTACTTCAGATAATAATTAAAAATGTGATATACAGTGTATAATGTAATTAATTACTGAATGTGTGAATTTATAAAATTGCATCTTAAACTTCTAGCTTATAGGACAATAAAGATGATAAGACTGATGTGTTATTAAACCCAATGCATGCATGCATCAATACATACACTACATACACATACATTTAATGTACAAACCTAAACTTACTGTCACAATTTGATAAACATTCTATGTGCTAAAATTCTATGGATAAAGGTTTGAAAAAGTAGAAGTAAAAATCTTAAAATTCACCTTTATAATTTGCATTTAAAAAAAGTTTGAAAAAGTAGGGGTAAAAATGTTAAAATTCACCTTTATAATTTGCATCAAAAAAAAAGTTTCATCTTGTGGTTTTAAAATGCAAAAGTAAATGCAATGAGGTCAGAAAGTGGAGTAATTTAGAAATATCTAAGATCACAAATATCATGACATATTGTATATTCAAGAAAAGAAAATTAACATATTTCATTATTAGTTTTCTATGCTGCAGGCCTTCCAAAACAGGAATTTAACATACTTCATGCATTATTAATAATGTCATTTATAAATTTTTATAATTGGCCACAGAAATTTCCTTTGATGATGAGACCCTTTATTTCATTAATTTAGAATAACATAGACAGCAAGGCCTAAAAGTCATGCTCTACCTTCCAAATTTTGGAAGCTGGAGTACAGCTGATCTCAACTCATCTGCCACTTATTTGATTAACGGTGTACTTTCACCTTTGCAAGGTATGTGACACTAAATATGTACAGGATGGCAAGGCGGGGGGAGACATTTCATCAATGAATGTCCTTAACTCTCACATTATCCTTGAAATAATTGATCAGAACATACATTTAGACATTGAAAGGGAGAGAGGTAATAATATTAGGTCAGTAATAAAAAAGATGAGAAAACACAGCGACTTTGGAAGCTTTTCATGTAGCAACTTTAGTTTATAAAACCTTTAGCAAATGTTTGAAAAACTCAATCTAAGCACTAGAAAATAGCCAAGAAAAAAGAAAGTTAATACCACCCCCACTATATTTCTTGTTGCATATTGTGCTTGCATATTTGGGTCTATGCAGTATGTCAGAACTAATCAGTAGAATATAAATCACAGACCCTGATCTGTCAGTGCATTATGCAGTGGCAGATAAGGGTTTATGTTTGCAGTTTTACTAGACCTGTAAGCAATTAAATATGGCATGTCATGTAATTTTTTTTGTACAGGAATATGCAATGCTGTATTTAAATTGGGTGAGATATATAATTCAGAGCTTAAAATATTTTGACAGTTTCTGTACTTGTGTGCAAGAAATATCTATCCAAAAAATATGTGTATAAATAATATAAAATCTGTATATAAATAATATAAATCTGTATATAAATAATATAAAATCTGTATATAAATAATATAAAATCTGTATATAAATAATATAAAATTCATTTACATCAACATAATTGTGGAACAAACAGCATTACATGAAAACAAATATTGGATTTAGGAATAACAACTGCATGCATGAGTATGTTGTGTTGTTTCCTTGTGATTACAGTGTGCTGTTGTTCCATGTTATCTTGTTTCAACATTATTCTAGTCCACTATTTTATGCTTTAAGTACAGGTAAGCAATTATCTCCATGAGCAAAATAAAGAAATTTCCAGACCAGTTGCTAGATATGTCAAAACAAGTAATTTTTGTTGTGTTATGAGGAGAATAAAATGTATATAAGTAACATGTATACATCTTCACAGAAAGTGGGGCAATAACAATGTGAGAGCCAAAGTTAAAACAAGGTGAGATGCCTGTCATCATTAGCTCATATTGGTTGCAAAATTGTCAGCTGATTGGTATATTGGCCAGCTTGAAAATTTCACTGACCATAATATAAACTACAGTGTCTATAATGCACAGAGCATGTGCATCTGCCAATTTAATCCTTACGGGCTATCGTCTGATGGGGTTAAATTGGATAATGCTTGTGCCCTGTTCTCGAAGTATAGTTTATTTTTGGACACTTTAGTCGATGCTTTTCCGTGTGTGTGTGTGTGTGTGTGTGTCTGTGTGTGTGTGTGTGTGTGTGTGTGTGTGTGTTTTTAACGTAGCTTCCACAATGTTTTAGTCATATCACTACGATGTCTGCAGTGTGGCAATTTATAATAATGTCTAGCACTGGTGTATCATGCTGCAGACATGAAACATGATGTCCCACCCAGTCACATTATCCTGACACCTGAGGCCAACCAGTCCTAACACAAACCTCTTAATACTGAGTGCCAAGCAACTAGCTGTTACTACCATTTTATAAGTCTTTGGTATGACTCGGCCAAAGTTTTGAACCCATGACCTCCCACATCTCGAAGAGGACACTCTAACCACTAGGACACTGGAGTGGTCGCTTGGGAAATATTGCTGCAGGGCTTTTAATACAGATTATATCTTCTTAGTGATTTCACATCTCAGATAATAGTCCATGGATTCTTGACTTGGGGCCAGGCTAATTAAAATCATTGAAACATTTCTGCCAGTCAATGCAAAAATTTATCATTTTGATTTTCTATGGCAGGAGTGTACTTTGTGCAATAAGCATAAATGAGGTCAGTTTAAAATTTACCATCTTTTTTTCTTGGGTATTTTTTTGTCTGTCTTATGGGTGTCACAGAGGCAGCATTCTTGCACTAGGATTAAAAATAAGGGTCAATGGCACAACCTAAAATGAACTCTGCCATTAAAACTTGATCGGATCATAATTTTGACGTGGCGAGTCTACTATCATCTTTACTGTTGAACAATGTAATAGCATATACAAATTATGTGCCTTGATGGAAAATCTGACTGCCTAAACTCCCTGGTTATCTATATATGGATTTTTTGAATGGTTTTATGTCTTATTTATTTAAAGGTATTACAATACGTAAATTACAGTGATAAAAGGGCCTTTTCAACAGACTACATTCCATGACTAAAAGCCAGGAAATTTGTATTGTTTTGGATAGTTACATGGGGATTAGGAAGTGATGATACAAAAGAAGGCATTTCTTTTGATATGCATTTCCTTAAGGCTACAAAGGGGAGGGAGAATAAATGAGAATTTTCTTCATCAGATAATTCTAATTTTACTGTGAATTTATGAGATAGCAATTTTCATTGATTTTGTGATTGCTCCTGTTCATGAATTTAAAGACCCACCTGAGGCCAACCAGTCCTAACACCAACCTCTTAATACTGAGCATCAAGTATTAGGCAGTTGCTTGTACCATTTTTATAAGTCTTTGTTATGACTTAGCTGGGGTTTGAACCCATGACCTCCTGCATCTAAGACAGATGCTTTAACCACTTAGGGCAATGGAACAATATTGCTCATTATCAAAAAATTAAAATATTTGGACATTGTGTTGTTTTAGTTTGCAAAATATTGGCAAAGAATATAAATTACTGATCTGCCATCATAGAAGCCATAAAAATTAATTAAAAATTGATAAAAATTAAGTTATTCTTATGCTCTTCAGTGTTTGTGAAAGGGACATATCCTTTTTCCCATCATCCATCCATCCATCTGTCTGTTAGTCAGCACACACTGAAGTTTTTTGTATTGGCCATTTTCTTATGTACTTTTTATTTACAGTGGTGTTATCCAGTTGTTTGTCAGATGCTTCTTGGATGGTGCAGCTCCACTTAGGTTGAATTAAGTCACTGTGACCTATATATAATATTTCAGTCACCAATATAGTTATTTGACCTCCATGATGCATGTACCATAATGTGGTGTGATGCCAAGTGTCCTCCTCCCATCTCCCCAGAAAATGTGTAAAGAATATGGATTATAGCTTCACACCTTTTCATGACTTCTGTTAAGTTCTGTATTTTAGTCCATGCAATATGAAGACTGTTCATACCCTTATAGCCTTTTACATTTTGAGTACATGTCAGTTCCTCAGATGTGCAGTGTTGGCTGTAAGGAAATGCAGCTTTATGTGTTAATGTGTCTGGGTAAATACAACACTTCTATTAAAACTTGGGTCTATGTAGCCGGTATTTCATGCTTTATTGACCTTAGAGTTGGTTTGGACTCCTGGTATTGATAGAAAGCAGAAGAGTGGAGGTGAGTATTCATTTTTGTATACATATTGCAAATTCTTTTTCACCATAAAATTTTTCATGGTGAAGATTATAATTTGTTATTGGAAATTTTAAATCTGTACCTTGAACAGCTGTCATAATATTCCACTTTCGATTTATGTTAAATATGAATCATGTTTATCAGGGATTGGTATATTGTTTGGCTTTCTTTCGTGAACTTTATTGATAACAGAGGCTATTTTAATAGTAGGTATGATGTACATTACAAATCTGTAATGTACTATAGTGTAGATTACATACTGTATGCATTTTGAAGAAGAGTTGGAACTGAAAATGTTTGCAAGTCATTGATCTTTCTAATTATGATTAAAGCACTGTTGTAATAATTAGTGGCAGCCTAGTTTTTAGCAGGTGATGTCAAATACTGATACAATGAAAAGAGATTATGTATTTATATATTTCAACACATTTGTAAACATTGACAGCTAAAATACTTGTTTTGTCTCACATCTTCCATGACATTTGTCATACATGTGACTTATTCAAGCCTTGCCCAAAGCAAAACAGAATAGTAAATGAATACATTTATGTAAGTTTTGTTCCCAGTAGTTTTACTAGTAATAAATACCTGGTTAATGAAATAATTGTGGTTTTCCCCTGATGGAGCCTCAAGGTGGGCTGATGTTATTGTAATAAGGGAAATCTCATTGAGACTGGGAGCTAAATGCTTACAGTGGTAGGACAACTTCCCACTTTTGATCTGTGAGTGGACTGTCTTGTCACATTTGGTAAAGGGAAGGAATATACAACACTTTTTCTGGGACATTTTGCATTCAAGAACAGCAAAGAAGTGGAATAATTTTAACAGTAAACTAATTAAGGGTGTCATTTTCAATGGACAATTATGCTGAAATGGACAAAGCAAAGGTAAGAACAATTTGCAGGTGGAAAAAGTAGAGGTGTTAATGGTACAAATGGATTATGGTCACTGAGGTATTTATTGAGACAATATTACTTGTGAAAGGAGACAGGTAAGTTTGTTATTGATTAATTATCATAACAAATACAACACTCCCTTATTATAAGTCCCTTAATATTTTTAAATGATTCTGATGAATAATGACTATTCTTATGTATTTTACATTATTGAAGAGGAAGCAGTTATGTCACTTCAGACCAATATGCCTTTGAGCACTTACAGTATTAGGCAAATATAAAAAGTAATTGAGAACAAAGCTGCCCATACAGAAATCATGATTTGTATATTTGAAATTATAATAACCAGGTTCATTTATAAAGTGTGTCACCAAAACTGGGTGAGGATACAATAAAATAGAGCAAAACCATCAAATCTAGAGAAAAAACTGATGCATAATATTTCAACCAGTAATTCTAATATTATTCTCGGCAGGGTAGCATGTAGGTCTGCTACACCATCTGACATGCCATAAAAGGAAACTTATGCAGCCAAACTTTTTGCCTTGGGATGTGTGCCATGACAGTATCTCGAAGTCATAAAGAGTGCATATTATATTTTTTAAAAACTGGACATTGTACTTTAACGAGTTTACCCCTTTTTTAAAAGTTTTTTTTCAGGGAAATTTTGGATATCTTTTTATGGATACCTAAACATATTGGTACCATATAGGTTAGATAGTGCTGTTGTGCCATATATATATATATATATATATATATATATATATATATATATATATATATATATATATATATATATATATATATATATATATATATACACACACACACAAACAACACATATAATGAACACATAATGTAGAGAAGTGAATAAACTATTAAAGTTTAAATGAAGAAGAATGTACATAGTTATTTTTTAATATGAAAGTTTGAGAGACAGATACTCAAGGTTTTTATGTGAATCTTAATATCCAAAGATGACAACATAAAAAGAATTAAATATATTTGGAATAATTCTAAACTATTTAGGTATATACATGTATATAACATTCCAATACAAACTCATCCTTCAATGTTACACAGAGCACAATTTCTTTCTGATAAAAAAGTGACTTGTGGTTTAGTCCATCAACCAGTTTCAGTATGAATTCGTTGGGAAGATCACTATTAAAGTGGGACCATATTTGTCTGAACATGAACAATATTAAGACCATATTTATCTGAACATGAATAGTATTAAGACCATATTTGTCTGAACTGTAATACTAATAGTACTAAAACCATATTTGTCTGAATTTTAACAGTATTAAGACCATATTTGCCTGAACTTGAACAGCATTAAGACCATATTTGTCTGAACTTGAACAGTATTAAGACCATATTTGTCTGAACTTGAACAGTATTAAGACCATATTTGTCTGAATTTCAACAGTATTAAGACCATATTTGTCTGAACTTGAACAGTATTAAGACCATATTTGTCTGAACTTGAACAGTATTAAGACAATATTTGTCTGAACTGTAATACTAATAGTACTAAAACCATATTTGTCTGAATTTTAACAGTATTAAGACCATATTTGCCTGAATTTGAACAGTATTAAGACCATATTTGTCTGAACTTGAACAGTATTAAGACCATATTTGTCTGAATTTCCACAGTATTAAGACCATATTTGTCTGAATTTCAACAGTATTAAGACCATATTTATCTGAACTTGAACAGTATTAAGACCATATTTGTCTGAATTTCCACAGTATTAAGACCATATTTGTCTGAATTTCAACAGTATTAAGACCATATTTATCTGAACTTGAACAGTATTAAGACCATATTTGTCTGAATTTCAACAGTATTAAGACCATATTTGTCTGAATTTTAACAGCATTAGGATTGGAAATAAACACAATCCAAACAATATACAGACCACATCCAACTGTAAAATGCAAAGAACCATGTCTGATATTGCATGATGTGCTGACAGATCTTGGTCAATGCAGATTGTTAGGCATGACCAGTGTAACAAATAACTTAGACCCTGATCTGCCAGCACAT